>CAUZXS010001641.1:0-86395 GCA_963585895.1 Sepioteuthis lessoniana | reverse complement strand
TGTACATATAAGTATCAGACAATGACTGATGTTTATACAGCAGCAACACTTCCAACAAAGCCTTCATCAGATGATGATTCTGGGTTCAGATATGGCTTTGGGGCCAATGTATCATTACCACTAACCCAGAGCACCCCAGCAGTTACTCATGATACCACCAGACTTTGTTGGATTGACATATATACATATATACACACACACATACACAATATATATATATATATATATATATATATCCACATATTATACATATATAAGAATTTATTTCCAAATATTATACATACATATCTTCATCATCATGTCACACTGCCAGCATGGATGTCCCTGACCCTCTCACCACCCTTCTCTATCGTCCATTGCTCCCAGGTGTCCTTCAAGGCTTTATCCTGTATTGGCACAGAGCCATAGTATATAGGTTCTAGCTGGTCATCCTGCTTTTGTTCGTCCATGTGAAGGGGTCCACAAGAGTACATCACTTATGATGGGTGGTAGATGGCAATATAGCTGCTGTTTTGTGGGGTGTTGCTGACAGGATTTCTTCAATATTACTCACAGTATTCTTGTGTAATTGCCACCAAGCTTTTTCTCTGTACGTTTAGTTAGCGTCCATGTAGAGTATCCACATAGCAGTAATGGCACTACCGCTGCTCGGAAATAACTGTTTTATTTTATCGGTTCCATATGACCAATAGCCTATTTATAGCTGTCCATGCAAGTTGCATGTTGATGTCTTTTTCAGTTGAAGAGAGACTACTTCCTAGGTAGGTGAACTTGTCTACTAGTTTCAGAGAACTACTATTTAGTGTGGAAATGTTGCCTCTTTGATTAAAGCACATATATTCCATCTTGTCTGCATTGACGTGGTGGCCTATGCCAGCAACTGCTCATTCCAGACTACGTTTCAACTTGGACGGGTGTATTTGCTAGAAGTAGTATGTAGCTACCATCACCCTCAGATGTATTTTCTCAATGGTATTTAGTAATTTTAGGGCACATGATCCTATAAGAATACCTACACCTCCTATCATGGCATTGACAGAGTTTTTCCATGCAGATGCTGAGACAAACGTCCATCCATTGCTGGTATCATGGTATTTGATATCTTCACAATGAAGGTATAAGTGTTCTTGTATGCATATTATGTCTATGTTATTATCTATTGCAAAAGCTGTCAACTCAGATAGTTAGCCAATTTTATTTAAAGTTGTAACGTTGAATGTTGCTGTTTGCATTGTGCTTTTGCATTTTAGTAATTTTTGTCGAAAGATCATCATGACTCAAACTCAAACCAATTGTCTAAACCGCATCACTCTTCATGTGGATAAAAAAGGAGGCATGTCCTCCTGAGATTGGAGCTCTGGCTCCAGTGTTCAAAAAATCAGCTACAGGGCTCAAACTAAAACATAATTACTATATATATATACCCACACATTATATATATATGTGTGTGTATATATATATATATATATAAACACATTATATATATATAAACACAGACACATTATATATTTCAAAATAAATTGGACCCTTAAGAGATCTGTATTTTTTTCAAGAATTTTTTATTTCATTCTTATATACATGTATGTTTCCAGCTTTTTGCTTTCATCTGAGAATATATGTGGTACAAGGCCATAAGAATGGGGCACCCAATGAAACTTGAACTCCCCATTCATTCCTTTGACAATAGCATTTATGCTACTGGCACCTCCAATATGCATATATAAAAATATGTGTATATATATATATATATATATATATATATATATATACACACACACACACATTATATACATTTATACACATACACAGACACACATACATCTATATATATGAGTTTCATAAATTTATAAATAAGGTGAATTTTGCATTAAAATGATTCACATTCTACCTAGAAAAAAATTTTGTTTCATTTTTCAACATAATCTCCATTCTTTAAAACACATTTTTCTCCTCTAAAAAAAAAAAACAAGCTTTTGTATTCCTTAAGCATAAAAATATTTTGAACTGCATTTTTAGCCATTTGCTCACAGTGATCTTCACTCGATGACCACATTAAAACTTTGTTCCGCAAAGAAATTCTTTGACAGAGCCAAACATGTGGAAATCAGAGGGAACCAGATCTGAACTGAAAGGAGGATGTGGTAGCTGTTCCCAATTAAACTAACTGATGGTTTTTTCTGTTCTTGCTGCAGTATAAGGCTTGCATTGTCCAGGCAAAATCCAATTACAACTGGCCTTAGAAAAGGCAAGGTCATCATGTACAATTCTGTGCGCTGTACCTCCAGAAATTTCCATTTCTTCAAAAGCATCCTCTGCTATAACTCTTCTATCAGTCAAAATGATGCATTATGTGAACACACCATTGTGGGTTTGCCTGATGTGTCTTCATTTTGAATACTATTTTGACCTTTTTTATACTGTTGTATAGCTGTGATGAATGGAAGAAACCACAACACTTAATTATAAAAGTATAACTCTCTTTATTCATCTTGGAGTCAAAGCTTCTGTGGTGTAAGAGACAGACAGATGGAGGGAGACAAATAGAGACAGCCACATTGATCCATAACTACTTCCTAGTCGCTCTGTGTCATCTTCAGATTCAGATCGTACGTCTTCTCTTGACCATACCATGCTGTGTTATCTTCAAGAGACCACTCAGCATTTCCTCTGTTTCTCTACCTGTGGGCTGTTGTCGCACCTAGCCACTCACTGGCATTCCTATGAATGACTCGAGACTCAGACTCCCTAAATATCATGTGGGCATTTGCCTATATCATTTCATAAAACCCACACATTTCTGCTCAACCATGCGATTGCTTCCACTTATTTTCACAGATGTGTTCTGTGCAGAGTATCTCTGCTTGACGACTTGGTCAAGGGTCAATATGCAACAATACAACCTTGGTCATGCATAAACATTTTTTGACTAAAACAGTTCTCAGGACACTTCACATATTCTTCACTCAATTTCACATGATTTGCACTTCTCAACCACCAAAATTTTTCCTGATAGATCTCTGTTAAAGCTCAGAGCCCTATGTTTGATTGGCTGCCATTTTGAATAGCCTCACAACAAATATTTTTGCAAGATTAAAACAATTTTGTTATAAACCAATTCCAAACAATATAAAGTTGACATTTAGGTTAAAAAATTCTGAAAAAAGCAATTTTGCTTTCCATCAAAAAAATGTACTATATTTATTGCATGAGCCTCAAATATATATATATAATCACACACATGCATACATATGTATACGTATTTACCAGCCCCTCCCCATGAGTAGGATGGGGAACAAAGTCAATTTTTTAAGCAGAGTTTAATAGCTTTGAATTCAAATTTTCCCTTCTCCTAGACCAATTACCAGAGCAAGGTCAAAGAGCCCAATCTGCCATGTTATTTGTCCACAGCTGGAAAGAGAACTGTTGGATTCACAACTTTCCCAAGGGTATTAAAACTATAGGAAATGCAAACAGTCTAGTTCAGGATTTAAACTTGAGTCACCATGTTTATTTCCTTTGACAATAGCAATTACACTACTGGCACCTCCAATATGCATATATAAAAATATATATACCTATATATATATAAATACACCTGCACACACGCACACACACACACACACACACACACACACATATATATATATATATATATATATATATATATACACACAAACATACACACACATGACACAAATATAATGCGAATTTTAGTAATATGTAAATAGTATCAATATTAGAGCTCCAGTGAACCCATCATATTAAAAGATCAAAGTTAAGGCATTTCCTGATGCCTGCATTTGATAGAAGTATACAGCAGAGCAGCTATTCATTATTATTATTATTATTATTATTATTATTATTATGCCTGGGGGTCTTGTTTCATATTAAACCCCCTCTCTGAATTTAGGAACCAAGAGACTGAAAGTCATTCTGATTATTTTTAGAGATATTCTTGTTTGCAATCAATATTCGATTGAGTGAATATGAAAGGATATGAGCGAGCTGTGTTGTTTTGATGTTTTCATTCAGCAACATAACTATAATGTTAATAAACACATAGAATTATTAGGTCACTCATGTTCTCTCTTGTTTATTTAATCAGATTTCGATTATTAACCAGAATATCAATATTTGAAAACCAGGGACTTCAAAGTAACAAGGATAAAAAAAAAACTTTCAATTCTTAAAAGTAAATCGAAAAGCAACAACAAAATGAAAGATCTAAAATGGTTTTTGAAGAAAAGAAACAAAAAAGAAATAAATAAGATTAGAATTAGAACAGATCAGTTTATAAGAATTCTCTACCTTTAAAGTTATAAAAAGGAAACAAAAAAGGCCTCCAATGCAAAACAATGATATTGAATAATATTTATAGTGAAGAGAAAAAAGCTCTCTCCATTTAAAATTTAAAAAAAAGTAAAAAGAAAAGGTCTCTAATGCAAAACAATGATATTAAATCTGCAAAACATGAAAATGATTTGATAAAGAGAGCAACAGAAAGAATTTGAATAAATAGATTTTAGGATTAATATTACCAATAATATATATATATATATATATATATATATATATATATATATATACACACACACACACACACACACACACACACACACACACTTTGTCACATTTTTTTATTCAAATCAATGTTTTCACATTAAAGCGTCTATAAACTAACCAATGTTAGTAACATTTTAAGAATATATTTATATGAACAAAATATTGTGTGTTTCAGTTTACAATATCTGTTTTTATTAGAAATTTTTCCAATGAATTATTCAATGGTATAATATTTTATCATGTAACTCAAGTGTTGTTTATGGTCCTATTAGCAGGATCAACAAAGGGGTCAGAACCATGACTAAAAAAGAGGATCCCAAGTATCACATGAGGGAGTATCAAGTCACTTCTACATGTCCCAATCAACTCTGATCCAGAGGAATAGTACTTTTTAAGGTCCCATCTATAGGTCAAATAGATCTATATTTGAAAATTACTAGTATTTGATAGAAATACTTGAAATCATATAACTACATTGTGGAGGTGCCCATGGTGTAATGGTTATCATTGTAGGAAATGGACACGACAACACGAGTTCAAATCCTGGACGAAACTGATTGCATTTCACGTAGCACTAATACCCCCTTGGGAAAAGTATGAATCCAATCATTCTCCCTCCAGCTATGGGTAAATAGTAGGGCAGACTAGGTTCTTCAGCCTTGGTAAGGCAACTAGTCTAGGAGAAGGAAAACTCTGAATTCAAACATGTTAAACTCCGCTTAAAAAATTGACCTTGTGTCATATCCTGCCCGAGCGGAGGGGTCGGTAAATATGATAACTACATACAAATAATTTTTAATAAGATTAGTTGCTTGAAACACTCAAAATCAAAAGAATTACTTGAAACCTAACTAAATATTAGACAATTGAATCAGACTATACACCTAGTGAGAGCTAGAGAACGAATCAGCTGAAACATTGAGTAAAAAACATCAACAAAATAAAAAAAAAAATTAAAAAATGAGATTCAGTCATTAAATGATATTTGGCATATTAATGACTTATTTCATTTTTGCCATCTTTCACTCTTTTTCCTTTTTCTTTCATTTATGTTATATCTTTTTCTCTTCATTCCTTCATCTTTTTTTTCATTTTTTTTTTCATTTTGGGCAACTTGTCTTTCATTCATTCATTCATTCTTTAGGGGAGAGTTCCCATTGCATAGCAGCTGACTGTGAACACCAGTCCAAACCAAACAATTCTTTTTTTTCTTCCTTTTTTTTTAAATCGTAATCAATAATTAAAGCTTACCTTATACAAATCATAATGAAAACACATAATTGTAATCATATTGATATTGATATTACTATTATATCAATACCATAAGCAAAAGAATAATTATGTATTATAACAGTGTTCTTATTGTATCACAGTGGTTAACAAGGTTTTTGTTACTAGTCAGTCAAGTCTTCACAGGGACCTCTCTAGTATGGTTTTCTAATTGTTTGATTTGTGTTGGCTTGCTGAGGTTAATGGCATATCAACCTATTTATCTAATATCAAAGCCATCCTTGTTGAAGAACATTAGTTATACTATTTAACCCAAAATGAATGCAATAGCACAGCTGGAATTTGAACTTGCTTAATTCGATGTTGCAGTCCAGCATGTTACTCACAATGTCACAAGAACTCCCCACTTTGTATTAAAGTAAAGTATATAACAAAATGTTGTATAGCCACATATTATATATATACATCTGCATGCGGAATCATAACGACGACACAATAAAGACGAGCAACACAGTTCTTAAAAAAATATACCTCTCACTTTATTTGAAAGGGTTGCGTGTGAGAGGGAGTTGGAGACTGAACAGAACTGCAACATATTGACCCCCACTCTATTGGCCATCACCGCGTTTCTTTCCCATTCTCCTGGGCTGCTCAACCGGGGGCCTGGGGCCCAGCCTCTCTGGGTGCACGTTTTCTCTACTGCATCTGATCTCCAACTGCCTGACTTCCTGTCTTCACCTGGTTTATATAATGATTTGACACCCACTCTTCTTCCTGCAAGCGTCACAATTGCACTCATTCAACCCGTCCACAGTCAAGGTTATAATATCCTGATATTCCTCAACCGGATGCACCTGTTGTTTACACAGGTGCATTTCCTATTTTGACAGCTTGGCCGGGGTCAATATGTTACAAAAATGAATACCACATCATGAAGTAATTATTTGTTAGCTCATCCTACACTCCTAAATTCAACCATTTTCAGTCTTTGTTTATATATATATATATATATTTGTAAGGACTTTTTGCTTCATCATCATCATGTTACGCCATCAGCACAGATATCCCTGACCCTTTCTCGCCACACTTCTCTATCATCCATTGCTTCAAGCAGGTCTTCAAAGGCTACATCCTGTATCATCACAGAGCTGTTGTATGCAGGTTCTAGCAGGTTTTCTTGCCTTTGCTAGTCCATGTGAAGGGGTCTACAGGAGTACATACCTTACTGTTACTTTTTGCTTACTTAAAGCAAAAAGAATGCGCTGCTTCACATGGAAGCTGCAATTTGTAATGTGAATCATGAACAGGTTTGCGTCTTTATGTAACTATTGTTTATGAATATGTATAAGTTATCATGTATATAAGGATTCCAAATCAACAGATTGCTGTCTTTAGTCAAGGATCATTAAAAGAGAAAAAGACATGTGATCAAAGCATACAGAATGAGCCTTAGAGAGAGAGAGAGAGGGGGGGGAAACTGAGCAAGAAGGAGAACAAGTTACATCTGCCTTTGTCAGTTCGAGGACCTGAGAAACAAGATTCACAGCATTTTTCATTATAATATATATATCAAATTTATTTATTCTTATATATGATTCATATAACATATATATTATGTTTATTTTATATATAGACTTGTAGCTTATTTAGGTTAATGCTACATTTTTGTACGAACTTAAAAGTGGTTATGATAAAACTCAAAGGAATTGATTCAGAGGTTTTTGTTGAGAATGAGGAATGCAGGTTCCTCTCAGAAATGACTTCAAAGATAATGTGTTTGTATCTTAAGCATTGATGTGTAAATTAAACTGCAAACAAGATACAACAACAGCAACACCTGTGTTAGCTGGATGTTTGGCATTTTATGGCATTTCAATCTTGTGGGTTATTTAATGCCAAATCTTGTTTATACATACATATACCCACCATATGTGTAAGTTGTGACACAAGGTCAATTTTAAACAGAGTTTATTAGTTTTGAATTCAAAGTTTTTCTTCTCCTAGACTGGTTGCCATACAAAGTTTAAAGAGCCCACAGTACCCAACAATTGACTCATAGCATGAAGGAAAAGAAGTATATTCATACCTTTCCTACAGGTATTAGTGCTTTGCAAAGTGCAAACAGTCTCATCTAGGTTTTGAACTCAAGTTGTAAACAGTTAAATGGTTTCATGCCTTGTTTATACATATGTGTATATGTTTTGTAAGCAAATAGCTTGTAGGTAACCTTATTTTTAAATGAGCCAGAGCACATTTCTTTGCACACAGTTCAATGGTTGCTTGCTTGCTTGGTGTTTTATAGCCTATCAACCTTTCTAGGTTATTTGATGCTAAATTATATTTATATATATACACATTAAATACATGATAAGTAAAGGAATAGTTTGTAGGTGATATTTTTAAATGAGTCATAACTCATTTGTTTGCACACAGTTAAACTGTTTCAAGAACTGCTATTCAACATTATTCATTCATTTGTTCACCGTTAAATGGTTTCAAACGCTGCTATATAATACTAATAATTCAATTTAACAATCCTTTATTTGCATACAGTTAAATGGTTTCAAGTACATTAAATGATTACTAGTTCAATTTGAGCCATTGATGGGACTCTAAAAAAGTAGGAGCACTCCAAATTAGAGTGGACCTGGAAGTAATAGCAATGAAGAAGTCTTCCACATTTCCCAAAGCTCCAAGACGGGCGCCTCACCATCTGATGCAGTTTAGTGTCATATTCAGCACAGTGGGTTGAGGGATTCTTACCCCTCTGCAGACAACTGGGGCCAATCTCTGTGTATGTAGGAAAGTTTTAGGCAACAAAGAGGAGAAAAAGCATAAGATACAAGATTAATTATTTAACAGCAGTTGTGGGGTAATTTCTAGCTCCAGCTATGGGGTAAATAGTACCATTACTGACATTTTAAAAGAATGGCTTTGGTATTAAATAACCTAGGAAGGTTGATATGCCCTTAAACAAAGAAACCAAATTTTTAGCATTATCCTAACATGACTATATTCAATAACGTTATTACCCAAGAAATTTAGAAAGCATTTTAACTGGGGACACAAAAAGAGCATAATGAGATTTAGGAACATTTTATTTTTTAATGAACTTGAAAAAAAAATCTTAAAGAAAAACTTGAATTTTAGGTAATTTATCCCAAGGAGGCACTTGTCATTCTTGTCATTGAATGTGAACTCAGCTAACAGAATTCAAATCCTGAATGAGGCTGTTCTCATTTCACATAGTGATAATTCTCTTGAATAAAGTAGGAATCCAACTATTCTCCCTCCAGCTATGAGTAAATAGTAGGGCAAACTGGGCTCTTTAACCTTGGTATGGCAACCAGTTTAGGAAAAGGGAAATTTTGAATTCAAACCATTTGTAGACCTAGAGAGGGATGGACTCTACCAGATAACTCCAGTCCAAGAGACATTTCATGATTAGCATCCCCATGACTAAACCAGGTTATAGGATCTGAGGAGAATCTATAAAAATCCCTGGATTGCTAGTATTTAGTCACATTTTTCTTAAATTTAGAAATGAAAAGTGTTGTTATAAATTTATACAAAATAATAGCCATAATATACAATAGTTCATCATCATCATCATATCGTGCTGGCAGCACGGATATCCCTGACCCTCTCTCGCCACTCCTCCCTATCGTTCATCGCCCTAGGTAGGTCTTCAGGACAACAACCTGTATCCTCACATAGCTGCTGAATGTACGTTCGTGCTGGTCGTCCTGCTTTTGCGCGGCCGTGTGTGGGGATCCATAAGAGTACATCTCTTATGAGTTCATCTCTGCTTCTCCAGCAATGTCCTGCATGTCTGGTTCGCCTAACTTGAATAGATTTCGTGATAGGGGGCAGGTGGCCGTACAGTTGGTGTCTTGTGGGGTGTTGCTGCCAGGACTTGTTGAGGATTGCACGCAGCATTCTTGTGTAATTGCCATCTAGTTTCTTCTCCAGCCGTTTTGTTAGCGTCCATGTAGTGCATCCATATAGCAGTATCGATGTGACCGCTGCCTGGAAGAAACTGCGTTTCATTTTATCGGTTAGGTCTGATTTCCATATAGTCGATAGCCTATTGATAGCTGTCCATGCTTTCGTTAACCTCGTTTCGATGTCCTTTTCGGTTGATTCGACGCTGCTTCCTAGGTACGTGAATTTGTCTACTAGTTTAAGAGGGGTTCCTTCTAGAGTGGAGATGTCCCCTGTTTGGTTATAGCACATATATTCCGTTTTGTGTGCATTAACATGGAGGCCTATGCTTGCTGCTGCTCGTTCCAGGCTATGCAGAAGTGTTTCGGCTTGGTCAGGTGTATTTGCCAGTATCGCTATGTCATCGGCGTAGTCGGCGTCGGTAATTGTTGTTGCGGGATATCTTCTGCTTCTTTTCTTCGTCAGTTCGAAGCCATTCTCTTTGATTTTGTCAATCGATGTTCTAAGTACGTAGTCTAGACAAATGATAAAGAGATACGGAGCCAGCGTGTCCCCTTGTAGTACTCCTGCTACAATGTCGAAGTATTCTGTGTCTCCATCTGGTGATCGTACTTTTACTTTAGTGTTTCTATAGAGAATCGTTATTGCCGCTACGGTTTCTTTAGGTATGCCGTACGCTAGTAGGATTTGTTCCATCTTTCCTCTGTGAATGGAGTCGAAAGCCTTGGTAAAGTCGACAAATATTAATGTAGCTTGTAGGTTCTTTGCCCGTACACCCTCAAGGATTCTGCGGATGGTTAGTATTTGTGAGGTCGTAGATCTATTTCTTCGGAAGCCATTTTGGTTTTTTCTAAGTATGTTGTCGATTTTGGGTTCTATGCGGTTTCGTAGTAGGGCATTGTAGATTTTGGCAGCTATGGATGTAAGTGTTATGCCTCGGTAGTTTTTGGCTAATCCGAGGTCTCCCTTTTTAGGGAAGGGGAGTATGCATCCCTTCGTCCATCTATCTATCGGATTTTGATTGTATACTGCGTTGCAGTGTCGGAGCAGTATGTCGTCGAATTGTCTGGTCTTCCATACTTCCGGGGGAATTTCGTCCAGTCCTGCAGCTTTCCTATTTTTAATTTTTCTGAGAACCGAGTCGAGTTCTCCTTGTGTGAACGGTCCAAGTTTAATGTCTAATTGTTTGCTAATTATTCTGGTGATTGGTTCATGCGTTATTTTTGGTGGGTTTCCAAGTAAGTTTTCGAAGTGCTGTTTCCACAGTTTTATTCTTTCTTGTTGGTTTGCTGCTTTAAGTTTTGCTTTGGTTGTGTTCTTTCTTCTGCTCACTTCGTTTATTGTTTGCCAGGCAATTCTAGATTGTCTATCTTCTACCGAGTCTCTGATCTTATCTATCTGATTTTGAATGTATTCTGTCTGTTCCTTTATATATATGCCTGCTAATTGATATTGTGCCGTTTTTAGTTTTAAGGCATTTGTGTTTGTTGGGTTTTTTCGATAGTTTTTGGAGGCTGTTTTCACTAGTGCACGTTTTTCTCTCACCGCTAAAGTTTCCCATGGGACTCTATATTTAGTTTTAATTTTTGTTGGAATGTATTTTGCTGCTGCCTCAAGGTGTGCATTGACAAAATTTTCGTATTCGTCGTTTGGTGTACTTTTTTCCGTCTTTTCTTGTAGTGTTTCGAATCTGTTTCTCAATTCTATTACGTATTTATCTCTGACATCTTTGTTGTTTAATAGGGCCCAGTCATAGTGTTTGGTGGTCGCTGTTCGTTTGTCGTTTTTTCGTAGGCTTAACCGTATTTTCGCTGTGACTATTCGGTGATCGGTGGACACACCCTCTTCTGAGTTAATTTGGAGCCTTACCACCAGACATTGTTTAGAACACCTTTTTTTTGGTGAGGTCTTACCCCTCAGAAGAGAATGCTATTCCTGATTATATTACCTACAAACAAACAATAGTGGTGTGATTGTCAGGCAAGGGAAGAAATTTGTAAGCAACAAAAAATGTGTAGTTCTCTAGAGCAGTGCTTCTCAAACTATCTCATGCGGCATACTGCCAGGATATTTTTCCAATGTGCCACAGACTGGTACAATATTATTATTTGATTTATGATCAAGTTCCAAGTATTTCTATTTCTTGCATTGTATCACAGCATATAAAAAGAATCATTATTAAACAATACAGAAAGTTTTTATGCAACAGTTTCCGAAATACAGGACCCTTGTTATATATTTGCTGAGAATTCATTGGATAGTGGGTATCTGAGAATAACAGTCACTTGTGAAAAATGGTATGTTTTGCATTCTGGACTTCACCCTCTGTCCTGACTCTTGATCTTCTTTAACAGATGCTTGTCCCCTTCCAAAGTTTGACACATTTTTGGTTTATCTCTGTATCTGGATGCACAGTGACTTTCTGATCTGTGACTCTTTTTTTTTCTGTGTATATATACATATTTTGTGCATCCATTTTTTCCTGTCCATATCATTAAGTTTATATTAAAAATATAAAAAAATACTGATTTTCAGGTTTGAAATTCCTTTTAAATATAAACCAATTTGTTTTTAGTATTACCTGTCAACAGGTGATATTGGCACTCTATACAATCATTTTATTTAGCCGATATATACAAACCTGACTGCTTGACACAGCTGTTTTTAGATTTACTTTTATCTACTATGCACAAACTTTTTGAGTAAACCCTTTAAAATACTTCTAATGGTAACAAAGGGGTTACAAAGATGTACTTACTTTCAATCTATAAAATGTACACCTCTGAGAGTAATATTTACAGTTTTGCAAAATGATGATAGTAAGTTCAATATGAGATCTTGTTCTCAAGTTGTTGTTTTTGTTAGACAAATATTAATGTCTATAAAAAGTATTTTCAGTTTTTACAAACTTTTACTTAAATGATAATTTTGTGCACCTATGTAAAGACTATCTATGAAACCATTATTTCATATATATATATATATATATATATATATATACACAGGGTGGAACAATAAAATTGTCGCCCTAGAAAAGATGATATGATTTCATTTCCGTTTAATGAAAACCGGTTTTCTTTTTTTGTTGCAGACCATCTACTACTTGGCCAGTTGTGTACAAATCCCAAGAGTGATAGGAGCCTTCTATCATGTCTGAAAGTGACACAATGTTCAACAAGCGAGACCAGAGATGCGCCGCTGTATAACTCAGGCTCTCTACCGATCCAAGTTATGACAACAGGACCATTGCCAGCACCCTCAAAATGCAAATCTGGATTGCCATGAATAACAGGGACGTGCCTAGGGTGTTGAAAACAAAGTTTCCATCTACAGTTATGGTCTTTGGTGTGGTTTCAAGTGAGGGCCACATCATGCCACCTCACATCTTCAAAGTCGGCTTGAAAGTCAACACCAAAGTGTACCTGGATGTGCTGAAGAGTGTGGTGATCCCCTGGTGCAATCAGGTGGCCGGTGCCAGACCCTGGGTGTGGCAGCAGGACTCAGCGCTGGCCCACAAGTCCAAAGAGACCCAGGCTTTTCTTCAGAAGACTTTGTACCCTTCTCTCACTGGGTCCCCCCCATCCTCCCCCGACCTGAACCCGCTGGACTACTTTGTTTGGTCATATTTCAAGAACATCACCAACATGACCTCCCACAACACCAAAGCCAGCCTGATCGCCGCCATCCACCAGCGCTAGTGGAAAGGGCATGCTCCCAGTTCCGGATCCGTATCAAGGTAGTGATTGAGGCTGAAGGCAGCTACATTGAATAGATGTCAGCTCTACTACATAATCAAGTTACCTGAATTGATTTTTTCAATAAAAGTTTTAAAATAAAACTGTAGTGTTGTTTTCTTTAGGACGACAATTTTATCATTTCACCCTGTATATATATATATATATATATATATATATATAAAAATAAAACACTTTTGATACTTCCTTTTATATATATATATATATATATATATATATATATATAAGGAAGTATCAAAAGAATTTTATTTTGTTGCAGAGTTTTATTTTAAAGCTTATATATAAAAACTATCTATGACTTCACTATATCAATGATAATGTTATATATATTAGGGTGTATCAGAAGTATTTTCATTTTTAACAAACCTTCACTCTAAAGCTTATTTAATGCACATATCTAAAAACTGTCTATGACTCCACTATGTTATTCATAATATTATATATATTAGGGTGTATCAAAAGTATCTTCTTTTTTTTTTATATTTACAGAGCAAACCTTTGCTCCAAAGCTTATTTCCTGTACATATCAAGAGACGACCTACAACTTCACAATCATATAACTCCTTGTGAATTTTTCATGCCAGTAGTAAATGGTGGTTTTTCACAGGAGTTTGAGTGACAGTAAGTCTGCTCAGATCTCTAGTTCACCCAGTTGCTCTATCAGGTTCTCAAAGATTGTTACAATTGGCATCTCAGTCACATCCGAGTTCAAAAACATTTTAGCACTCTGGCAAGGTCCAGGTATTTGTCCAGTTTTGCCTTCTTTTATTTTCACCCTGTAATCGGCTGGAAAGGCTAAATCCACAAGATGGCAAGTCCTTTTTGCTTGTTAATTAAAACTAAATCTGGTCTCCTAACCTGGATTGGATGATCCATTTGTATCTCAGTCGCAGATTATAATAATTATTACAGCAAAATAAGTGTTTTTTTACTCCAAAGCTTATTTCATATACACATATGGAAACTATGAATCCATTATATTATTATATATAGGATATCATTATCAATACTATTTAGGTGCATCTTTTGTTTCAGATATTATAATGGCGGATACCAGTATTAAAACTGGCAGTCAAAGTATTATTTTAAACTGGGCCTCAAAGCCACTGAACATATCAACAGAATTAGGTTTAGAAGCTAACAACTATCAGTTATTGATTATGTTGTTTTAAAATACAAATTATAGAACCTGATTTCCGTGAATTTAAGATCATTAAACTCTATCAAAGAAATGCATAAACATTAAAAAATGTGTAATTCTCTAAAGCCCTGCTTCTCAAACTATCAGTTGTAGCATACTGGCAGGACATCTTTCCAATGTGCCATGGACAGGTGCAAAAAATTATCATTTGATTTTTGATCAAGTTCCAAGTATTTTTATCTCTTGCATTGTATCACAGCATATAAAAAGAATCATTATTAAACAAGACAGAAAGTTTTAATGCTTGTTTAATTGCATATCAACCTTCTTGAATTATTTAATGCCAAATCCATCCTTCTAGAAGAACAGTAGGGCTACTATTTAACCCATAGCTGGGAGGATAAGGGGACTCATACCTTTCCCAAGGGCATTAGTCCGAAAGTGAATGCAATAGCATGACTGAAGTTCGAACTTGCTTACTACAATTCTGCAGTCCAGCACTTTAACCATTACGCCATGAGGACACCCCCACATTACATGTTATATATATATATATATATATATATATATATATATATATATATATATATATATATATATATATATAATGATAATGAGAAACTGGAAACTCACCATGTACTGGCAGTTGATGACTTATATACCACCACTTTGAGTAACTCTGCTCTAGAGGTCCTCTAGGAATGCTCAGTTGGCTAAAATACTTCTTAAAACACAAACAAACAAACAAACAAAAACAAAAAGAACTTTTGATACACCCTGATATCTATTCTAATACTACTAACAAATCCATCGGCTGATCCATCAGCCAATCCAGTCCATAAAACATCATTCCTAATAGATATTTCTGTGCAACTGGATTACCCTGACTACCACCACCATCCAGTTACCCCTGACCTACCCTCTTCAACTCGATCAGGGTCCTGATGCTTTAATGCTGTTATGTGGATATCAAATATAGCATTGAGCAACCGAGTGATTAGAAGCATTTGTTTGACATTTCCCTTGTTCTCTTGAGCAAACAGCCAATCAGAAATGCGTGACCTTCAGTAAAACTCAAGCCACACCACTCGTGAATTATTCATATACCATTCAGTAAACAGACTATTTTGCAAATAAAGATTAATATGCGTAAGTGAACCTGACTAATTGTTGCTATGGTTACATTTTGTCATATGACTTATTTCATTTTTTTTTTTTTCTCCTTTTCTTTTTTTTCCTGGTCTCATATAATAATTTCTTGGCACAGTTTGATTTGTTTAATTTTATACTATGTGTTACATGTTCTATGATTTGTTGAATATATTTTTTAAGGTATCATAATTTACTTGGGGCTCTGTAGTGCCTTAGGCATCATGATTTAAACAATATAATTTGACAGGGTGGATGATATACACTATTCTGTCCTTTTTATTCATAACTAAACAATTATCAAAAAACAATTTCAAAATGTTGTCCCATAGTAAGTTTACCACAAACATTGCCTTTCTACTTCTATGAGACTTAATTTATTCTCCCTATCAATTTAGAATTTAGGAGGTGCCCGTGGTGTAATGGTTATTGTTGCAGGATATGGATACAGCGACACGAGTTCAAATCCTAGACCTGACTGATTGCATTTTCACATAGCACTAATACCCTTGGGAAAGGTATGAATCCAATTATTCTCCCACCAGCTATGGGTAAATAGTAGGGCAGACTAGGTTCTTCAGCCTTGGTAAGGCAACTAGTCTAGGAGAAGGAAAACTCTGAATTCAAACCTGTTAAACTCCGCTTAAAAAATTGACCTTGTGGGGTTGGGTTAATAGGATCAATTCAGAATTTCCCAATTTTTCTGACTGTATCTTTATAATACACTCTGTTGGCAGGGCTTAGATTATGCTGAGTGTATCCCCTATAGAGAGATAAAACTTACTCCCTGAAAGGGGATACCAGTTAAGATGGACATCTTTGATGTATAAAATACTTTTATTCACAACTGGTTATAGTTTGGGTTGGACGTAATGTAACTTGTAATTACAAATTAATAATTTGGGTACTACAGGTATCTTTGTTTAATGGCATATCAACTTTCACGAGTTATTTAATGCCAAAACCATCCTTCTAAAAGAACAGTAGTGATGCTATTTAACCCATAGCTGGGAGGATAAGGGGGTTCATACCTTTCCCTAAGGTACTTGTCCAAAGGTGTATGTAATAGTGTGACTGGAGCTCAAACTCACTTATTACGATTCTCCAGTCCATCGTTTTAACCATTACATCACAAGGATACCCCCCTTGGGTATTACAGACAAAAACAAATATACACATGTATACTGTACAATGGATATCTTACTTTATATCATTTTAGTTTTATATATATTTTTTTTTTTTCTTTTTTTTTTCGTTCAACTGCTTGTCTTACAAACCAAAGTATAAATATGAGATTATCTAAAGAAAATTAGAGATTACCAACTGAAAAGTCATTGATTTTATCTTTACTTTTAAATAATCATAAGGCTTTGAATAATCATCAAAAAATTATCAATATTTAATCTCATAATGAAGCAAGTTGAGATATTTGTTGAACTAAACCAGAAGTTAGAGATCTTTTAGACTTCTAAACCATCAAGTGTGTCCTTCCACAAACTTGTTGAAAGATCAATTAAAATTGCACATCTGTTTAAAACCAGATATTTCTTGGAGAACAAAAAAAAAATCTCAAAAAGTCATTAAATGATTAGTGAAGATTTTCATTTCTTTTAAATAGTATATTTTAATTAAATTTGGACGAAGTTATTTAATTAAAGTTTTAAAATTTAAACTTTGTTGTAAACATAATAAAAAATTGAGTGCAGTCTTATTAAAAGACAAATTTTTACTGTAGCCAATCTATTCATGTTTAAACATGAAAAGATTGTCCATAATTGGATTAAACCAATTTTGGCAAGTCAGACTCATAGAGCAGTGAATAAGAAATGAACTCACTAACCACATCATACAAGGTTAATCCTCACTATCACTTAACAAGGTCACAATAACAAGGTATCTAGTAAATAACAAAATTATAAATACTGTCTTACAAGACAATCATGCTAATGACTATTATACAAGAAGAATTTGTTTTCTCTTTAAATATTTGTTAAACTTAACCAACTTTAGTACAAAGGCTAATCTATAGATTATCCAGTAAGGATAAAACTCACAAACAATGACTTTAGAATCATATGTGCTAACCATAAATCAATGATAGTATTGTGGTGTTTAGGGGTCAAAATGAAGACATTCAGACAAGAGAAGTAAGTTAGAACAAATATACAGAATACAGGTGTTATACAACAGTTAGGGAATGTCCTTCCAGTACTGTCAGGCAGCTTGGAAGTTATCGGTATTTGTCTTCCATCCCACCAACCGGATGAGTATGGCACAAGGCTTTTTTTTTAGCCCAGACAAGCCAGGCATTCCCAAAAATGCCTCAGGCCCTGTTGGCATTCCCCTAAAAAGGGGTGCCTCAGGCACCAGGTGATGAACCTAGCCCCTCCAAGGAGGGTTAGAGCGTGAGGGACAGCCCCCTGAGGCTCGAGAATGCCGGTCAAGGCGAACCTCGACCGACTGCCACTGGAACCAGGACATACCCGACCAGATCTGCGCACCGATAAAACGTGGCTGACTGAAGTTTGTCCCAGCCCAGCACCTCCCAGAGAGTAGTGCATACGCTCCACTCAGCTTGGAGATTATCTCTTTATTTCATTATCATTACAATAATGAAGGCACGAGGCCTTGGAGTTTTGGGGGGAGGGAAAGGAGTGGTCTTGCTTTAACTAAAATTTCTAAGGGGAAACTAGCTAGCCACATTCGCCGACCCATTCAACAATACAATATATAGTCATTCATCCGTCACCATGCACGCTGCTACACCAAAATACCACATTTGCTCTATGAAGAAAGACCTACTTAAAACCCCGGAAGTGATGCATGATTTTATTTACAAATTGTGATTTTTACAAATGAATTCATACGATGGGGCTGAGAGAAAAACCCCGAAATATATACAAAAACAAAGAAACAAAGGAAAAATTCCCCGTTTGGTTGCCCTCCCATCCCCCCGTCTATAAAATTGGAGGCCGACTGTTTTCCGGGGCGAAAGACCCGGAAACAAGTCGGACCTGCCCTAGGTGGGACTGGGATCCTAATCTATAGGGGAGAAAAGAAATAAAGGGTCGGGCGCGGTATGGGTCGATACAAGCAGGTAATATGGTTTTTATACATATGAATGTTCAAGATCTTCAGTAAAAGCGGACTGGGATACGGGTTAGGGTACAAAAATAATGGGGATGGGGAAGATCTTGGATACTAATGACTAGATGATGGGGACAATGACTGACAACATACTGCTAACTAGGTTACAAGGGGAAAACATTGCCTACTTACCGGGGGTGGGGTCCCGAAGGACCCGTACCGTAGACGCCATGGGCAGGCAGAGGAGGGAAGGATGACTCCAACGTTGCCCCCTTTCTTACGACCAGGCTCGCTGCATTCACCCACCTTCTGTTGAATGTTATGCGATCAAAGCGTTTTCTATCGCATCTGATTTTGACCCTCAGCTGATGCCAAAAATACAAAACCAGATCACGATGAGAAAAGTTTGCATCTTCATACAATCCCTTCTTTCACGTGATCCAAATCACCATTCGAGCTACAGCTAGGATCGCGAAAAACACCACACGCTTCTCACCCTGAAACGGAGGAAGAACGTTGTCCACGAGGTAACCGACGTCGAGCAGCACGAGCTGTTTGGGTTCGATGCGAGCCGTCCACTCCCCAATGTGATCCCAAAACGGACGAACTTGCTCGCAGTAGTAGAAGGCGTGCTCAGCCGTTTCTTCTAATCCACTGCCGCAGCGAGGACAATCAGGCATGTCTGCCAGGCCCGCTTTGTAGTTCAAGCCGAGAAGGGGTAATGCATTCCGTACAAGTCGCCAGGTAAGCAAGAACTCTGAGTTGTTCAAGAAGCTCGATCCAGGTGCCCAATTCCAGTAAGAGCGGATCTCCTCCGCCGTCCAGCCTCGCCGCTCGCTAAGAGGATCAGAAACGGAACCCACCACTAACTCCCGATATAGCTCTTTCCGAGGCCGTGAAAGGTCACTGGACCCAAGAAGGTTACGAAGGGCCTTTCGGCACTCACGGACAAACAGTGCTTCGCCCAAAGACCTACGTTGACCTTCGGCCTTTGGGTCTGACTGGAGGCGAGGAAAAGTCCGTCTCCACACTGAGTCCCCCATCAAGGACTGGCCCAGGTATGCAAGTCTTTCAGCAAGCCAGTGGCTCTCCAAATCAGGCATACCCAGACCCCTGTTGCGTGTACGTTGGATACAGACCTGCCTACGGACCATCGGCCTTGCACCTTCCCAGAGCAATCTGGAGAAGGATTGTTGCAGTGCCAACCGACGTGCCTTAGGCAGAGGAAGTACAGCCAATCGGTAAAGGATCAGAGGGAAGACGTACGTGGCGCACGCCTCCGCCCTGCCCTTAAAGGACGACCTCCTTGAAAGCCAGATTCCCACCTGAGCATTCACCTTAGCTTGTACTTCCGACCAATTTCACTCCAGTTGGAGGTCGGGCCCGAACCACACCCCGAGGATGCGGATGGGTCCATCACTCCAGCGGAAGGGCCCTGGAAAAGTATTGCTACCCCTCCAAGCACCGAGCCACAAACCTTCGCTTTTGTCCAAATTGACCTTGGCTCCTGCGATCCACTCGTACTCGACAACCGCCTCTTTCACAGCCTTTATATCCAGACGGCGGGATACAAACACTGTGATGTCATCAGCGAACGCGGAAACCCTTGCCGAAAGAGGGCCAGCAAAGGGGACACCGCATAGGGACGGACTTGTCCTATCATCCCTAAGCCTGTGCAGGAGGGGCTCCAACGCGAGGACATAGAGAAGAGGAGACAGGGGGCAGCCCTGCCAGACCGAACGCTCGATCGCCAATACCCTCGAACGCCTTCCGTTCACCTGCACCACTGCCTGAGGGTTATGGTACATCATGCTAATCCATCTGCGGAACTCTGGTTTGAATCCGGCAGTCTCCAAAACAGACGCCAAGAACCGATGGTCAACCATATCGAAGGCCTTGGACTGATCTAAACTGATCAGCGCGGCTTCCGTGTCGTCTTCTATTCCCTCTAGGACCTCACGAATCAAGTGCAGATTGTCCTGGATCGATCTTCCCTTCACAGCAAAGGTCTGTTCAGGGCCGATCAGATCACTGATGACAAGCTGTAAACGATTCGCAAAGACCCGGGCCAAAATCTTTAACTCTGTGTTAAGCAGAGTTATGGGCCTGTAGTCATCTAAACCCTCCCCAACATGCCTGCCACCTTTCTTCAGCAATGTGATCACGCCCTTGGTAACGCAACCAGGGATGGCTCCCTGGGCGAACCAATGGTTGAACACATCTGTCAGAATAGGGACAAACATGTGTGACATCCTCAAGTACACTTCGTAGGGCAAACCATCTAGTCCCGGCGACTTGTTGAGGCTGACCTGCTTCAACACATCACGGACTTCGCATTCAGTAACCACACCCTCACAGCTAACCGCTTCAGGCACCCCCAAGGCGGGGGAAGTCGGCAAGATAGCTACGAAACTCCCGGATCGGGAGATCAGGGCAGCGGGCAAAGCGATCCCGAAAGTGCGCCCGAAAGGCATCACGCATCTCATAACTCGATCGCACCAGTCGCCCGTCTGCGGTCTCGACAGACGCGATGTACCGATCGGGGAACCTTCACACTTCTTCTTCACGCACAGTCGCGTTCGATTTCACAGCTTCGTAGAGAACTCTATTTAACCTAGATCTAACTACGTGTCCCTTGTAGCGCTCGCTACTCTCACGCTCAAGGTCCCTCCTAGCTAGTTCTACACCTAGGGAGTCGGGGGGGACTCCCTAGGTGTAGAACTAGCTAGGAGGGACCTTGAGCGTGAGAGTAGCGAGCCGCCACCCGGGAAAGTCTATCGTCAATAGACTTCGCCTCCTTGGCCTTATCTAGGTTGAGCTGTTGACCGTATTTGGTGGCGAAGTCTCTAATCCTATATTTGAAAGAAACCCACCACCTATTCCCAGTAACCGCCCCCACTAACGCCCGCTGAATTAGGGATTCCAGTCGGTCCCGGAAGTCCTGTATCTCCAGTAAGGAGGTATTGAACTTCCAGTAGCCGGCTAGACTAAGCCTATTTGCTAACCGCAGACTGACATTAACAAGCTTATGGTCAGTCCACACTATCAGGTGGAACGTGGGACAACTAACAAAATCAATGTCAGCTCGTCTAACTAACACTCTGTCCAAGTAGGAACCTACTTTGGCAGAGGGCGAGCTATCTAGCCACGTCCACATCTCCCGCCCTGGGTGATCAAGACAAAACCTGTCGACGAGACCGTGACAAGTCACGAAGCCGACAAGGCTGCTCTCACACTTTACCGCACGACTAGCTCCCCAACTGACCTTATCTATCTTGGGATCAAGGATCACATTCCAATCACCCATTAAGACTAGCCGCTTCGTATCATCCAGGAACGGCGCCAACGAAAAAAGGAAACCCTCTCCGCAGCGATATTGGACGCATAAACCGCAACCAGACAAAACTTGAAACTTTTCACGGCAACATCGGCCACAACCAGCCGGCCCCCGTCACCTGCAAAAGCAACATCAACATCAGCATCAAGGCTGCGTCCAACTAGCAAGGAGACCCCAGTGCTGACGTGGCTGCCGTATGCTGAGAAAACGTTAAATTCGTTTTCCAGCACCCGACAGTCAGCATCGCAAGTGAAGTGGGTCTCTTGCACTGCAGCAACATCTACACAGAGGTTCTTGAGTTCACCAAGCAAGCGCGCACACTTGCTTGAATCCCTCAGTCCCCTCACATTCAAACTGGCAACGTTTAAAGCCATCAATCCAACTTACTCAGTGTCGACTACGGGCCGGAAATCCTTGGGTGTGAGGATGCCGACAGCCTGACACAGGGAACCTGTGCCGAGTTCAGTTGTAACCCAGTTGTCCCTGGTGATTCCGCCGACATCTATAGGGAACCGCAGCTTTAGGGACCTATAAAGGGACGGGTGAACCAAAATAGGGACCCTGCCTGAACAAAAAGGAATACATTTTTTTAGGGAGGAGTGCTCCAATTCCGCCAGCTTTATGCCCGTATCAGTCTGACAGACCATACTCAAGAACTTCCATACGCCCTTGGTACGGTCGCCAGCTGACCGGACAAAAGTGGTCACCATGGCTGCACTCCTAAAGTTTGCGGGGTTTGAAACATTTAAATTTTTTATTTTATCCAGACTCAGCAGCGGCTTTAGTGCCTTTCGTAGCTGGAAGTCACCGACTGCTTCCAGCTCTACTGAGCACAAAGCCGCTGCCTGCTGGATCTGTTGTATGCTTAGTTCACCCTCCTGCCGATTTGTTTTTTTACTGGCAGGAGGGTCATGTCTTTGTCTTGCTGGGAATAGTTCCTGCATCGATATGGCAGATGGGCTAAGTGACAGAAGGGATGGCGTTCTGGTCAGATTCAGGGGCTGGGACCGGTCAGCAGATTGTGACCTTGGTAGAGGGATTTGATAGGAGCCGCGGCATTTTTTCAAGAATTGTTCTTGCTGGGGTGAGAGGGTGACAATTTGGTGAGGGGTTTGTGTAGGTTGTAATATTTGAGGGGGGAAAGGTGGTGAAGGTGGAGGAGGTTGTTGTTTTTGTAACTGAGAGAAGGGGCCTGCCTTGGGTTGCTCAGGGCATATTTTTTTGGCAGCCCCTTCCCCACTGTCCCTTCTCCTCTTTAAGTTCACACTGGTTTCCATGTCTCCTATTTGTTGTTGTTTGTTTTTCTTTTTGTTCTTTTTTGGAGACATTGGAGGTACTGCTGCGGCTGGTGTCTTTGGGGGTGGCTGTTGATGTTGTCGGTGATGCTGCTGGTTTCTGAGTTGCTGGAGTTGGTGTAGCTGGAGTTGGTGTTACTGGTGCCGGTGTCAGAGTTGCTGGTGGTTCTGGTGTTGCTGGTGGCTCTGCTGCTGCTGCTGGTGGTGGGGCCTTTATTTGTTTTTGAGGAGGGGATGATGATGGACTTTTTTCCCCTTTTTTAGGGGATCCCCTCCTCTTTCAGGTTACTTCAGTCCAGCCCTCCTGGTTGTTTAATTTGGGCTGGACTTGACCCGGGCCCTGGGCCTTCGCTTCCTTGTTGATGGTGGTGGTGGTGGTGGCTGCTATGTCTTTTGTTGTTGTTGTTGTTGCTGTGGGTGCCACTTTTTCTTTGTTTTCAGGACGCTGGGGGCAAAACTTGGCGATATGGCCAATTTGTTTACACCCCCAGCACCTGGGGCGTCTTCCTTCCACCACCACCATCATCTGCCGATCCCCGCTTACTAATGTTTCAGGGATGGCTTTAAAGCCATCCCTTGTCAGGCACAGCCGGAAGGCATGATCCCCATAGGCTGTCCCGGCTGGGGATCTGAGGAGGTTATATTCTTCTACTTGGCCAAAGGCACTTAAGTAGGCCGCCAAAACCTCTCCAGGGATGATGGCTGGGACATTGCAAACCGTGACACGGAGCCTACGGGTGCCTTAAATTCCAGCTGTAACCTGAAGTGCTTTGTAATTACGTCGTTCGCAGCTGCCTTGGCTGTTTGTTCTTCACTAGGAAGCAGGACATCCCATGTGGCAAAACTTTTTCTGCAGAAGTACTGGCATGGGATGCCTGCCTTCCTCAACAGCTCTTCGAATGTTTCTTTATTCAGCCCCACAAGCCTTTTAGTTTTTATGTCGGAAACGACCAGCGAGAGGACTCTAGGAGTAATCTTTTCTACTATTTCTGGGATGGGCAGTATCTCATTGCCTTTAAAATATTTGGCATATCTGCCCACCCGGTCTTTTTCATAGTCATCCGGTCCTCTCTGCTGGCCCCTCCAGGCTGTGGGGCTTTTTTGGGCCGGTGGTATCGGGCTGTCCTGGGTTTCGTTCTGTGTTTCAGTGGGGATCGGCAGCGAAGGCCAATTTGCCCCTATTAGAGACTCTTGTGATGTTGGGTCTTCTGGGGTATTTGAATTCATTGTCCCCTCCATGGCTGCGGTAAATTTAGCAGCCAGGAGGGTTTAAATAGACCTCCACCCGTAGCAAGGAATGGAGGGGGGCTTCTACTATAAAACAAAGGTGACACTTAAACAATCAATACAAAAAAAATTGTAAAGAAAATAAAAATAAAGTGACACTGATAAATGACAAAAATTTGTAGAACCCCTGAAATAAAATTCAAATTACAAAAAACAAGTCCAACATAAACAACAAAGTTGGATGTAACACAAGTGACAAAAAAAAAAAAAAAGACAAGTAGTTGACAATAAATTAAACAAGTCAAAACAAGTCAAACAAAAACCGTCACTTTGCAAAAAATAAACTAATTCAGACAAAAAAACAAGTCTTACGAATAACAGGTATAGCACAAAGTAATAACGAGAAGTTGTCTTGTGCTTGGAGAGTATCTCTCCAGGTGTCAAGTAGAGTTGGTATATATCAAGGAGGAATAGTCCATTACTATATGTAGGTAGGTACCATAACAGATAGGTACCCAATAAAGAGTATATTTTTACTGTTAATTTTCCTATTTTAATTCCTAAAATAATTATATTAAATAATTTTATTGCAGGATAGTTTGTTATTTCTTAATTGCTTATATTGTAAATATTGCTTATATTGTTCCACTGATAATGAAATTTAGAAAGCTATTTTCTATGTAAAACCAGACATGTTTGCACATTTTCATTGGCATGAGATCTGTTATAAAACTAAATATGAATCAAAATTTGTTTTTGTACTAAATTTATATAAAAATAGATAAAAATATGTAGAAATGGGACAGTTTTAGAAATTTGTAACAGTAATATAAATCATATTCATGTATCAGCCCTTAGATATGGTCACATATCATATTTTTGTTATACACTCATTGGCCACAAAAAAATGTTTGAAGAAAAAAATTTCATTTCAATTTACTTAAGCATAGGCAATTGGAAAAATAATACTTTCTACTCAGGAACAAAAAAAGTTAAAATATTATCACATAGTTCTATTTGATATTTATTTTCTGCATTAATTATTTGATATTCATTTTCTGCAACAATTTTTTGATATTCAATTTCTACAATGATTATTTGAGATTTGCTTTTTACAATGATTATTTCATATTTGTTTTCTAGCATGTAGAGAAGCTTGACAAAATTAATGAAACTTATACAGTAATTACTTGTGAATAACATGCATTCATGTATAATAAGTTAGTCGTAGTCGAGGGTGACCCTAAATGTTCCCGTTTTGATAGCTACTACACCAACGTATAGGGGAGGCTACTACTTCTTTCCCTGGATCGCACCACTTTACCCTTGACCTGTACCTTATAATGTTGAGTGTTAAGCAAGGACACATCAAGTACCATTTTT
The DNA here is from genome assembly GCA_963585895.1 of Sepioteuthis lessoniana. NCBI lineage: Eukaryota > Metazoa > Mollusca > Cephalopoda > Myopsida > Loliginidae > Sepioteuthis > Sepioteuthis lessoniana. Next base: position 60,283 of record CAUZXS010001641.1, on the reverse strand, counting down.
TGAGTCTTTGGTATGACTCGACCTGGGATTGAACCCCAGTCTCCCAGGCCATTGGTGAACACTCTAACAATCATGCCAATGTCCAGTTACACACATGTAACTTTTGCTAACAAAATTCTGGTGTATAATATACATTGATATTTGAAATTTTTAGCAGCTAAAACTAAAATAAATTGAACATTTGTCAAAATTTTATCCAGTTTGTATCAACTAAAAGTAAGAATTTATATAGGTTTTATAATGTTTTAAAAACACAAAATTTACACAGTATTTAGGGCAAAGGCAAGGCCATGTTCACATGAAAATGTAACAAACTTTTGTTGAAAATTAGTTCCAAATAGAAGAAAAAATTATAAACACACATTCCTGTGGCTATTTCTCTCTAGATATATGGAACAAAAATGTTTATTACAACCAAATGTTTGTTTCAACCAAAGAGCAATCTTAACTTAGGCCGACAAAGGGTACCTAGACACACTGTTACTAATAAGTCAGAAATTTACTGGGTACCCCATACTTCTGACCTTGTGCCATAACTAAACTAAGCTTAATAAATAACTACATAGGGTAGCTGGGATCTTAAAGAATTAATTTCTACAATGATTTTTCAATATTTGTTTTCGACAATGATTATTTGATATTTTCTACAATGAGTATTTGAAATTGTTTTCTACAATGATTATTTGATATTTGTTTTCTAGCATGTTAATAAAGTTTCAGAACAAATCAAATATATTTGACATAGAACTGTTTTGATATATAACTGTGAACAAAAACTATATTTATACTAGACTAAATTGTATTTAACTGTGTGTAAACAGAACTATACTTATACTCAACTGAATTGTTTGAATTAAAACTTTTTGACTAAACTGAATAGCTTGAAATAGAAAGGTTTTTGATAATTAAAGTGTGTACTTATACTAAATGGAATTGTTTGAAACAGAACTGTTTTTGAAATTAAAACTGTACTTACACAAAACTGAATTGTTTTGAAAAGTGATGTACTCCTATGGACCCCCACATATGGCCAAGCAAAAGCAGGATGACCAGCTCGAACTTACATACAGCAGCTATGTGAGGACACAGGATGTAACCCTGAAGACCTGCCAGAGGCGATGAATGATAGGGAGAAGTGGCAAGAGAGGGTCAGGGATATCTGTGCTGGCGGCACGACATGATGATGATGATTATTTTTATAAAAATAGATTAGGCATTAAATAACCTACAAAGGTTGATATGCCATAAAACCCAACCAACCAATAAACCTATATGTAAACTGTAGTCAACAAACAATAATAAAACATTTTTTCCTTATAGAGAAAAAAAAAAAGAATTATAGAATATAAGATTTTTGCCAATATATTATTTTTACATTCATTTTCCATCATAAACTTATGAGCATAATCTGAACCAAACATGCATATTCCATTAAAAATGGAAATGAGATGAAAAGCAGCTGATGAAAATACAACAAATAAATAAGAAAGTGTAAATCTGAAATGAAATTGACTGGACACACCTCAGTGCCTTATCAAAAACTAAAAATGAAATAACTATTATCTTCAACCTAGAGGCCCTGTCGGCACAGTCCATTGTGTTCATAAAACCCTGATATTCTTATTCCCCAAGTGGTTGTCCATCAATATGAATAGATCGCAAGTATTGATCCAGAGAATGCAGGAGTCTAGGCCAACCAACATCAGCATCCAGGCTGATGGGAAACCATTTCTATTAGGAGATGAGTTATCGATTGACGTATCGAATGGGTCTACTCAAAGAGTAGGACGAGCACAAGAGGTGAGGGAGCTTCAGTATTTACTCAGGTGGGACAATAGAACTGACAGATCGGTCAAATGAAGTAAAAGCTGCTTCCTAGCCAGACACACCTCTCTCTCTCTCTCTCTCTCTCTCTTTCTCTCTCTGTAAGTTTTGTTTTTAGACATGCTCAACTACAAAACAGGCTTTAAAAAATACAAAATAAAATAAATTTATCCATCGACCAGCTTTTCTGAAATCTCTCAATGTAAACAAGTTGCATTTTCACAAGTTGGCAATTCATTTCCTGACAGCTTATTTATATGCACAGACACAAAAAGCTTCATTATCCCTGCTGTTTGGCTGATGAATAGACGAAAAAAAGGGATAAATTGGCAGTTGTCCGAGAATTGGTAAAATAAATGCTCAAAGCAACTAAACTTCTCATAACTAACAGGACTTGTTTAGTTCCTCCAACAACTGAGATGGTAGACAGTCAAAGTATATTAGAATAAGTCATTTATCAATTCACAGATGATTTTACCGTCCCACATTTCTACTTTCTTCTAAAATTAAAAATCTCATTTCTTGACATTTGTTGATCAAAACTTATTAGATTTTTTTTATATACATACTTAAGTCAATATTGTCTTTTATCACATAGTATAGGTTCATATTTTGAAAAAGAGAATAAAATAAATAAATGTTTAGCATTTAAACAGGTTTGAAAAAAATCAAAATATCAACACTCCAAACATATTTTTAAATAGATAGATAGATAAGAAGGAACAGACTGAGAGAGATAGGAAGGAACAAACTGAAGTAGCTAGGACAGAAGGTTTCTTTTGGATTATTTGTTTAATGACATATCAAAACTTATTTGAGATTCTTTTTAAATAATTTTTATAAATTCTGTAAATATAAAATTGATATTTATCTCTTTTGAGTTATTTTTCTCCTTTATCGCCCAACACAAGTAAGGAAAAAATTTTACTCTGCACTAATGTGAGTCAAACATTTTCTAATATTTTGCTAACGTAAAGCACAAATTTAGCAGTTCCAAATGCCTTTGCTCAGGTTGAGGGTTACTTTCATGATTTGCTTCAATGGCTTAGAACGCCACCTGGGAATCCAGGATTTTAAGCCTACCTGACCTTGCCTGATTATTAGTACAAACTGATTGGTTTGGTTTAGTTTTATGGCATATCAACCATTGTTGGTTATTCAAGGCCAAATCCTGTTTTTACACATATATTAAATATATGATTTGTAAAAACATTTTGTTAAATGATCAAACAGTTTTATTTCTAACAGATCAATCTAACATAAGTCAACAAAGTTAAATCATTCCATGTATTGTTATATATCACTAACAAGTCAATTAAACATCAGTCATTTACTTACACACAGTTATATGATCAAACAGTTCTATTTCTAACAATTCAATTTAGCATAAGCCATTTGTTTGTACTCAGTTTAAATGTCAAAGAGTTCTATTTGACCTGCAGATAGGAACCTATCAAGTGCTATCACTCCAGGCCAGAGTGGACCTTGGAGCAATGGCAATGAAGGGGTACTCTACATTCCTCAAAGCTCCAGCATTACTGGAACCTCACCATCAGATTGTTTAATGTCATATCCAGAACACTCATTTGGGGTAGGGGATCTTATCCCTCAACAGAGATGCAGTTGATGTAGTCTTCAGTTCCAGGCAACTGGGCTTTGCAAACTTACTGAAATTTCTTCAACCCCTCTAGTTACTGTGTTGTGATCAACTTTACCTTTTGATTGTTTCCATAGTGCTGTGGTCTAGTTCAAACTCATAGAGCATAAGTTCCCAACTTATAATAATAATAATTCGGTCACACGATATATTCACTGCAAAATTCTGATGAATTAATATTTCAACAAAACAACTTTAAATCATACAACTGTCAGCAAACAAGAGACAAACAAATAAAAAAGCGAAATTAAAAAGATGCAATGGAACCTTGAAAATACAGTTATGATTAAATATACTATGGTATGTACAAAATGTTACAATAGCTTTAAGTAGAGCGTACATCACAAGTTCCCATTTTAGAACTTATTATATATGCTCTATTAAAAGCTATTCTACAGTTATGACTATAATAAAACTTTTGTAATGCTCACATGTACATAAAAAGAAGAGAAAATAATTGACACACAACTCAACAAAAGCATAAGTATTTCATTTAACTGAAATAACACATTAACAGAAACTAAAACAAACAAAAGATAGTTACAATCTGAAATACTGCTAGCCAAGTTATCACTGAAAAGTCTTTCTTATTGAAGTCCAGCTGACTGATTGTCATTTGACTAATGTCCTTTCAACTAGGGTCCCATTCTAATAACATGGTACTTCTATGTATATTATCTAGAGGCTCAGCACTTCTGTCCACTGGCAATCGGTGTTCAATCGCCAATGTCTCACTTTATTCCTATATGACAAAAACATTTAGAAATTAATCAAATTTTGGTATAAGGAGTTGATATGCTGTTAAAAAAATAAACCAAACCAAACTAAACCAATCCTTTCAGAATTCAACTTAATAATGCTTCTCTTTTGCTGTCTTGAACAAAGAAAAATTTTATGAAACAGTAAAATTGGATAAAACCATTTAAAATTTTTCTTTTTTGTTGATATACTACAAAAATATATAAACAATCATTCTTTGTATTTTTATAGCACCAAAATTTTTTAAAAAAATAAGGACAAGTAGGAACTCTTGACTTCAAAATTTAATTCCATGAATGAATAATTCTATAGCAATTAAGAATTGACTTATACACAAATACATACCGTATACCATAATGATCATATATTTGTATGCATGCAATCGTAGCAGCAAAAGTGCCACAATGTAGAAAGAGTTTTATCAGTGCAATAGTGTTAAACAGCTCTAATTATAAGGTAAAGCAATTTCCAATTAATTTACAACTTGATAATTACAGAGCTCACCTCAATCACTATAATTTCTAAAGAGAGTTAATGAGTATATGCTACTTATAGAGGCACACTTAATTTAGCAGTTATCATCATATGAAATAGAATCAATAAAGTTCAAATCCTGGACAAGGCTGTTTGCATTTCACTAATGACCTTGAAAAAGGCATGAATCTATCTATTTTTTCCCTAACTACAGTTAAATAGTAGGACAGACCAGGTTATTTAGTTTTGGTTAGGCAACCAGTCTACATGGAAGAAAACTCTGAATTCAAACCAGCTTTACCCTGCCCAAAAATTGACCTTTAGTCACATACTGCACATGACAGAGGGGTTGGGTAAATACATACTTATAGACTGCTTCTACTTATTCTTTTGAAATTAATTAGAATTCTATAAATCAATCAAAACAAATTCAATAAATAGGATATGACTAGACATTGAGCTTGATGACTACCTAAGGTGGCCTTTAAGAGAGTTGGGGTCTTTTTGTTTTGTTTTTAAATAAACAAGTTTTATGTATTCTGAAAATAAGAAATTGATATTTATGTCCTTTGATTTATTTTTCTTCTTTATCAAACTATACAAATGAATAACAATTATAATAATGTTGGAAACATGAAAAGAAATCTAAAAATCAATACATAAACCGAGGACAAAAAAGGTAATATAAAACATTTGTAAAGAAAGGATTATCTTTCATTGACGCATTCTCTGATAAAGTTGTCATTTAATCATCTTTACTTTGTTTCACCCAAGGCCTGAAGTATGAGCCACCCAGTGAAAATCAAATTCACTCCACAATGGTTTTCAGGACTGCCTTATTAACCGTGACACTATTTGAGGTACGTGCATGCTCTAATAAAACTGGTAATCTAAAAAATGTTATTAAAGAACACTGGTCCCAAATTAAGATGGCTGACGGGAAAAATTTTTGGAAAAATGGGTATACTGTTTTGTGTTGTTATTTTTTTTTAAATTTTGACATGAAATATCATTATTGAATAATTTGGGGTATTGTTATAGTTATCTCATCATTATCAAGTCATGTTAATAGCACAGAGTCCCTTGACCCTCTCTCTCTTCATCTGTCCCGATCATTCATTACTCCTGGCAAGTTCACTAGACTGCATCCATTGTCTTCACAGAGCTGATGTATGTTAGTCTTTGCTGGTCAGCCAGCAATGGTGGAGTCAGAGTCTATAAGAAAATGTTATGAGTTTGTTCCTACTTCTCAAGCAGTGCTTAGCATGTCTTGTTCAACTTACCTGGATGGTTTGTAATATGGGAGGTAAGTAGCCATACAGCTGTTATATTGCAGGTACTGCTTCCAGGTTGGCTGATTGATTGGATGGGTTTTATAGTATATCAACCCTTGTGGGTTATTCAATGCCAAATAAAGTTATATATATATATATATATATATATATATATATACATATGATTCATAAATGCAAATTTTGTATATAACCATTTAAACAAGCCAGAGCTCATTTGTTTCCACAGAGTTAAATGGTTTCGAGTATTCCTATCGAACAAATAATTCTGCTTACAACTACTCATTTGTTTGCACAGAGATGAATTGGTATAAATGGATATATATATAAATATATATAAACCATTGTACTGTTTATGAATTATATCAATACTTAATTGTGTGCAAACAAATTAGCCCTTTTTTAAAAATAAAATTACCTTTAAACTATTCACTTACAAATCATAGAAATATATGATTTGTAAGTGAATAGTTTAAAGGTAATTTTATTTTTAAAAAAGGGCTAATTTGTTTGCACACAATTAAGTATTAATATAATTCATAAACAGTACAATGGTTTTAAGTATGGCAATCTAACAGTAATAATTCTGTTTAATATTAACCATTTGTAGAGATGTTGGTGTATTCTATAGCTCCAACTGACAGGACTCCTTGCTTCCAAGATGTGTTCAAAAAAGCATGTAGCATTCTTGCATAGTTCCTATCTGGCTTTTTCCTGAAGCATTTTTTAGAGTTCAGATGGTGCATCTATACAGTAGTTCTGACACACTCAAAGCTTAGAAGAAATCCCATTTTATCATAGAGATATGATCAACAACTTATCAATAGCAATCCATACCCAATACGCACATTGACACTGCTTTCTGTTGATGTGATATTGTTGCCAAGGTATGTAAACAGGTCTGCAAATTTCAGAAGTTTGCTACTGAATGTGGAGATGGCTCCATCCTGTTTAAAGCACATGAACTCTATTCTATCTAAGTTCACATAGAGGTCGAGGGGATTAATAAAAAGAAAAAAAGAAAATGAAATAAATTCAAAAAATGTAGCAGTTACCCAAAGCCTCTGACAGGAAGGGAAATCAGTGCATGCCTGAAAGATAAACTTACTGGCACCAAAGAGAAATTCATTCTCATTTCAGCCTTCACCACTAGTACTGGAAGGATCCTCTTTCATTCAACTGCTACCAAGGTAGTGCACTTGTTTGTCAAGTCTTGGGGCTTTGCAGCAGACACAGCCTGCTGCAAGCAAGCTGACACTACTGAACACATCTCACTGAAAAACACCTACTAGACATAACCACCAGCCTTAAACTCACCACCCACCAAAAAGGACACTAATCTATTTTAATGCCTAATCTAGGAGACGTAACTATATCTAATGGTTTCAGGAAAAATTTCCTTGCCCACAGAATGGTCATTAAAGACTAAAAATAAAATTGGAGTTAAAAAGTATCTTTATCTCCTTCCTTCCTTACATAATTCTCTTGCAGTCTTCTACAGACAAAGAAGCCAACAAGTTAATGGGGTAAGAAGAAAAATAAAGAAGTCCAATATTTAAACCCAAAATCAATGACCATAAACACCAACAACAACGATGACGACAACAATCTACAAACCAAACAAAACAAATCAACACCAACAAGCCTTTCTTAAGCTCCATAAGCCCAATGCTTCTTGCTGCCTGCTCCAGGTTGTGCAACAGGGATTCAGCTTAGGCAGGTGTATTTGGAAGAAGTGTTAGATCATCTGTGTAGTCTGCATCCATCAGAGATTCTGCAGGACATCATCTGCTTCCTATCTCTTTTTAATATGAAACCATTTTCTTTTATTAGATTTATCAACATTCATAATACAAAATCAAGGCAAATTATAAACAGATACAATGTATGTTTACAGACTACAATAAAAAATAACAAAAAAAATTATTATAATTTGGGTCAGAATACTGAACTTCATCATCATCATCATCATATCATGCCGCTAGCACGGATATCCCTGACCCTCTCTCGCCACTTCTCCCTATCATTCATTGCCTCTGGCAGGTCCTCAGGGCTACATCCCGTATCCTCACATAGCTGCTGTATGTACGTTCGAGCTGGTCATCCTGCTTTTGCTTGGCCATATGCGGGGTTCCATAGGAGTACATCACTTATGAGCTCGTCCTTGCTTCTCCAGCAGTGTCCTGCATGTCTGGTTCGTCTAGATTGGATAGTTTTCATGATGGGAGGCAGGTGGCCATATAGTTGGTGCCTTGTGGGGTGTTGCTGCCAGGACTTGTTCAATATTGCTCGCAACATTCTTATGTAATTGCTGTCCAGCTTCTTCTTCAGCCGTTTAGTTAGCGTCCAAGTAGTGCATCCATATAGCAGCATCGATATGACCACTGCCTGGAAGAAACTGCGTTTCATTTTATCGGTCAGGTTTGATTTCCATAGGATCAAAAGCCTATTGATAGCTGTCCATGCCTTCGTTAGCCGTGTGTCAATGTCTTTTTCGGTTGATGAGACGCTGCTTCCAAGGTAGGTGAATTTGCCTAGCAGTTTCAGAGAGGTTCCGTCTAATGTGGAAATGTCACCTGTTTGATTATAGCACATATATTCAGTTTTGTGTGCATTGACATGGAGGCCAATGCCTGCGGCAACTCGTTCCAAACTATGCAGTAGTGTTTCGGCTTGGTTCGGTGTATTCGCCAGTAACGCTATGTCATCGGCGTAGTCAGTGTCAGTAATTGTTTTTGCGGGGTACCTTCTGCTTCTTTTCTTTTTCAGCACGAAGCCGTTCTCTCTGATTTTATCAATCGAAGTTCTAAGCACGTAGTCTAGACAGATGATAAAGCATGTCCCCTTGTAGTACTCCTGCTACAATGTCGAAGTATTCTGTGTCTCCATCTGGTGAACGTACTTTCACTTTGGTGTTTTTGTAGAGAATCATTATTGCTGCTACAGTCTCTTTCGGTTGGCCGTATGCTAGTAGGATTTGTTCCATCTTCCCTCTGTGTATGGAATCGAAGGCCTTGTTAAGTCGACAAATAGTAATGTCGCCTGTAGGTTTTTTGCCCGTACACCTTCAAGGATTCTACGGATGGTCAATATTTGTGAGGTCGTGGATCAATTTCTTCGGAAGCCATTTTGGTTTTTCCTAAGGATGTTGTCGATTTTGGGTTCTATGCGCTTTCGTAGTAGGGCATTGTAAATTTTGGCTGCTATGGATGTAAGTGTTATACCTCAGTAGTTCTTGGCTAATCCGAGGTCACCCTTTTTAGGGAAGGGGAGGATGCATCCTTTCATTCATCTGTCTATTGGATTTTGATTATAGACTGTGTTGCAGTGTCAGAGCAGTATGTCGTTTGACGACATATTGTCTGGTCTTCCATACTTCTGGGGGAATCTCATCAAGCCCTGCAGCCTGCCTAGTTTTAATTTTTCTAAGAACCAAGTTGAGTTCTTCTTTGGCGAAGGGACCTAGTTTAATGTTCAATTGCTTACTGATAATTCTGGTGATTGGTTCCTGCGTAACTTTTGGTGGGTTACCTAGTAAATTTTCGAAATGCTGTTTTCACAGTTTTATTTTTTCTTGTTGGTTTACAGCTTTCAATTTTGCTTTGGCTGTGCTCTTACTTCTACTCACTTCGTTTATTGTTTGCCAGGCTATCCTAGATTGCCTATCTACCACCGAGTCTCTAATCTTACCTATCTGATTTTGTATGTTCCACCGAGTCTCTAATCTTATCTATCTGATTTATACTGAACTTAGAACTGATTTTACTTATTTTACTCTCATTGGATAATTTTTTTTTCTGATGAAACCAATTAGATTCATTAATTTTGTATGTGGAGAATTAAAAAAAGTATCAAAGGGAAACCATAGTGGCTAACATGTTAGACTGCAACATTACAGCAAGCGAGTTTAAACTCCAATTGCACTATTATATTATCTTTCAAACTAATACCCTTTGGGAAAGATATGAACCTCTATATCTCCACCCCAGCTATGAGTCAAATTGTACTATAGTGATTCTTCTTCTACAAAGATGGTTATGGCATTAAATAACCCATGAAAGTTGATATGACATTAAACAAAGAAGCAAAACAAAAAAAAACATTGGTTGAAGCACCTCTGAAACTTCTGTTTTTGATATGGTGTGAAGCTGCTCTGTTGTATTTTTAATGTCCTCCATGTGCTCAAATTTTAAAAAAAAGAATTTGTCTTCTATGTCCTCAGATCAGTGGAGGTCTATGTAGAACCAGCTATGCTTTTTGGATGAGCAAATAACAGAAGAATGGTGCATCAGTGTGTCACAAATTCTCCCAAACAACATTCACAGTTTTCCCTTCTCCTAGACTAGTTGCCTTACCATGGTTAAAGAGCTCAGTCTGCAATACCATTTACCCTAAAGGATATTATTAAATAACCCACAAAGGTTATTTTGTCATTAAAGAAAGAAAAAAATGTATCAAGAGTGAAGCTGTATTTACCAAGGTAGAAATAAACAATGAATTAAATGTTAATCTTCTTTAAAATACTCCCCTTAGCATACTATACAATTATTCCAGTAAGTTTTCTAATGGTTGAAGTAACTCTGAAACTCTTCCTTAGAAATGGTATGAATCTGTGCAAATATATTTCTTTTAATGTTATCCACATTCTCAAACTTTAACCTTGTTTAGGAAACAAGAAAATCATCATCATCATGTTGTGCTATCAGCACGGATATCCCTGACCCTCTCTCGCCACCCCTCTCTATCGTCCATTGCTTCTAGAAGGTCTTCAGGGCTACATCCCGTATTGGCACAGAGTTGCTGTATGTAGGTTCAAGCTGGTCGTCCTGCCTTTGCTCAGCCATGTTAAGGGGTCCACATGAGTACATCACTTATGAGCTCGTACCTACTTCTCCAGCAGGGTCCCGCATGTCTGGTTTGTCTAATTTTGATAGTTTTCATGATGGGTGGTAGGTGGACCATACAGCTGCTGCTTTGTGGGGTGCTGTCTCCAGGACTTGTTCACTATTGCTCACAGCATTCTTGTATAGTTGCCGTCAAGCTTTTTCTCCATATGTTTAGTTAGCATCTATGTAGTGCTTCCATATAGCAGTATCGACACAACCGCTGCTTGGAAGAAACTGTGCTTCATTTTATTGGTCAGGTTTGACTTCCAATAAGACCGATAGCCTATCAATAGTTGTCCATGCCTTTGCTAATTGCATGTCAATGTCTGTCTCGGTTGATGAGACACTGCTCTCTAGGTAGGTGAACTTGTCAACTAGTTTCAGAGAGCTACCATTTAGTGTGTAGATGTCACCTGTTTGATTAAAGCACATATATTCTGTTTTGTGTGCACTGACATGGAGGCCGATGCCTGCAGCGGCTCGTTCCAGTCTGTGTAGCAGGGTTTCAGCTTGGGTGGGTGCATTTGCCAGGATCGCTATATCATAGGCATAGTTGACATCGGTAATTGTTTTTGTGGGGTACCTTCTGCTTCTTTCTTTTGTTAGCTTGAAACCGTTTTCTTTGATTTTATCGATAGATGTTCTAAGCACAAACAAGAAAAAGTAACACTGAACTACTGCAACACCCTCTATATTCACCAGACCAAACACAAACCTGCATTTCACTAAAAAATGTATCAACTGGCAATGAATTATTGAGACTGCATTCTAGATATATCATAAAATGATAGTTTCTAAGTTTTTTAGTTGTGTGAATGTTTTCTTTTAAATTTTTAAAGAATAAAGTCACAGATTAGGCATAAACGATAAGCTCCAAGTAAGACTTGAACTGACATCCTTTTCTTCTCATAAAACATGGTTATTCATACCAGAGTTGTACAGACAACAGATTAAATGAAACTCTTAAACTTACTCTGTATTGTTCTCTGATCACTGTAAGCTACATCTATTGTTTTTATGAACACCAGAAGCATTACTAATAATAATTGGTTCCTCCAGCCTTGGAAAGCAACCAGTCTAGGAGAAAGACAACAATTCAAAATGAGAATCTAGTGTTCCTAAGGCAGTTTGATACTGTCTTCAATCTTATTCAGGCAACTCTTGTGATGACAATGCTAAATTGCATTGGCCTTTAACCTTCCTAAACACAATATTTGATTGATTCATCTGAACACTATCTCAACCTGTCAAGGATTATTTTATGCCTGCAGGTTAGGAAATCATGTTCATTGTACATTCATATTTACATCTTCAGTGCGGTTGTTTTTCAAGAGCTTTTTTCCTTTGCACAAAGTCATATTAAATAGGAATCATTTTCAAACAGATCTATTGATCCATAGACCCTAAAAGGTACTACCAGTCTGAGTCAGAATAGACATGGGAGTAATGGCAATTAAGGAGTATTCCTTACCCTCTCCCCAGATCTTCAGATGCAGTTTTATGTCATAACCAGAATACAAATACTTTTTTGTAGGGAGGAGAGAGGTTTTACCTCTCTACGGGAGATAGTCAGCAAAAGCCCAGTAGACAGCACTTGAGGTGTGGAGCCTGCTATATGTGCAACTGGTAGTCTTCTGTACAACTTTATTTTTGCTTGCACTCAAATCCAGGATCAAATCTATCAACTTATGGATGCCGATATTCATATTAACCAACCCCTCTGCTCAGGCAGGATATGACACAAGGTCAATTTTTAAGCGGAGTTTAACAGGTTCGAATTCAGAGTTTTCCTTCTCCTAGACTAGTTGCCTCACCAAGGCTGAAGAACCAGTCAGCCTTACTATTTACCCATAGCTGGAGGGAGAATAATTGGATTCATACCTTTCCCAAGGGTATAAACGCGATGTGAAATACAATCAGTCTCATCCAGGATTTGAATTCGTGTCGCCGTGTCCATTTCCTACGACGATAACCATTACACCATGGGTACCTCCTTAGTATGGATGCCGATATTTATTCTTAAATGCAATACTTTCAACCCTTATTTATTTTTGATTATTTTATTTTAATTTTAGTTACTTCTCAGAACAACTATTCAGACCATCAGTCTACAGTTACCAGTAACATTAATATTTTGCTGTAAAAGTCTTATTCTGAGAACATGTTTTCTTTTCTTTTTTTTTTTAAATATTTTCAATTCAATTAAATGATTTTAGAACTTTGGAACCAACCTTAGCAAAAGTATAAAATGCCTAAAAGATTAAATTTATGATGCTTTATGCTAGAGAATAATGAAATCAAAGAAAATTTTATAAATGCAATGAAGTGGGGGGAGAGGAAAAAAAAAAAGAAAGACGGTAATTTCATTTTTCTCCCTGTAGGAACATTTTTCAATTGTTCCATAAATTAAAATGTTGCTGAAAGCTAAACTAACGAACTTGACAATGAAATCACTTCATCTCACCACAAAGAAAGCAGCAAAAATCATGCGGTTAACAAGATGATAATAACAACAATAAAACTACAGTGAGTCAAAAGTTTTGCAATATTTTGCAAACATGAAGTACAATTTGATAGCTCTGAATGCTTTTGTTAAGGTTGTTGTTGGATTGAGTTGAGGTTGTTGGTGGGTATGCTTACCGAGTTCATATTGGAAGCTAACGAAGGAAATTTTCATTCATCGGCCTAATGATTTGAGTGCTCCCCAGTGGTCTAGGAGACTGGGGTTCAATCCCAGGTTGAGTCATACCAAAGACTTAAAAAATGATACTTGATGCCACCTTGCTTAACACTCAGCATTATAAGGTAAGGATCAAGAGTAAAGTGGAGCAATCCAGGGAAAGGAGTAGCACCCTCCCCTACACCTTGGTGTAGAAGCTATTGAAAATGGAGCCTTCGAGTCATCCTCAATTACGGTCGCCAACTTTACTATATTAGCATTCAATGAGCAACAGGTTACAAAAGACGTGGTATGGTTATGAATTTTTGAATGTAAAGTCTTGATAATATTCTGAAAACTTACTTGTCAAGCAGTCTTATGGTTCTTCGATAATAAGCCGATTAGAACTGATACCTTTGCATTTGTGTGCCTTTAATGCTGGTGTCGCTACTACTTTTAAAGGATTTTGAATTAGGAGTTGGCGTTGATCAGTCTAGTTTGGTCTATTTTTAGAATATGATTCTTTTCTTTGTTTTCCAAATCTATCTTTAGTAAAAAATATACTCCTATGAAGCATTACAAGGTTATGAAGGTGATAAACCACACTGGATTCTGAGTTTCTAGGCTCACTTGATACTCTTCAAGTGCTACTTGACAGATTTACCTCTACAGCTTGGAGCACAGCCACAAAATCCATGCTTTTAGGACTATCTAGTAAGTAAAGTTGGCAACTGTAGTCAAGTTGACCAGAAGGCTCCCTTTTCAATAGCTACTACACTGAGGTGTAGGGAAGGGCACTACTACTTTCTCTGGATTGCTCCACTTTACCTTTGATACATACTTTATATTGCTGAGTGTTAAGCAAGACGGTATCAAGTACCATTTTTAAAGTCTTTGGTACGATGCGGCCGTGGATTGAACCCAGGTCTCCCGGACCATTGGTGAACACTCTATCCACTAGACCAATGAGCCAGTAGCCCAATTATCTAAGTTCTTGCAAACCAAGCAAAATTTCTTCAACCATCCAAATACTGCACTGTGATTAACTGTACCTTCATCTTTTACACAACAAATGTTTTTGGTTACTTCCACAGTGTTATGGCCCAGTTTGAACTCATAAAGCCTAAGTTCCCAAATTAGATTATGTTGCATATTCATCTGTGTGGCTTTCAAATTACACAGAGTGAAGCAATACACAACATGTCAGTGTACCAACTACCATGAGACTAACAACCACATTGGGTAGCTACCAAAACTTGAACTACTTCAGTCACAAAATAAATGTGTCACAGACTAGAACAAACCTAAATACTGTAAAACTCTTTACTCTCCCTAGTACTTGCGTGAAGAACTCAAGACTTAGTGAAAAATTACAGTATAATTAAAATTAGATTCATTATCTAGTGCTTTGTTGAGAATTTTCAGTTCTAGATGTTAACTGAAACAAAAACAAAAATGAATATTATCTCAAAACAAAAGATTTTAACACAAACCAACCAGTACTGTACAGCTAAAATCCTTAGCTTGAATCTTTCTTAATAAAAATCCAAAAAACTACCCTAACAACCAATTACATAAAAGTTAGAATAGATAAGATTCAGAATAACATAATTATTTTTACATAAGACACTATTTTTTTCAGACCAAAAATTAGGTGTGTATTATACACAACTACATAATTATTTCCTGCCAACATGCCACACATGGGACAAAATGACCAAAAGTTATATCTATAGACCAAACTAATGTATTTCATGCTGTTACAGAGAAATATCAACTGGAATGTGTTGGTTGGTTGGGTTTTATGGCATATCAACCTTTGCAGGTTATTTAATGCCAAATTCATTTTTATGCAAATAGTTAATTCTATTTCAAACAATTCAGTTTAATAGTCAAAAACATTTATATTTCAAGCTACTCAGTTAAGTCAACAGTTCTAATTCAGCTAATTCAGTTTAGTATAAGTATATATTTTGTTTACACACAGATGTCAAAACAAATCTATATTAAACAAATCAGTATAGTGTAAGTACAGTTTCAATGTCAAAAACAGTTCCATTTCAAACAATTCAGTTTAGCATAAGCATGCAGTTTAAATGTAAGTACAGTTTAATTGTCAAAAACATTTCTATTTCAAGCTATTTAGTTTAGTCAAACAGTTCTGATTCAAACAATTCAGTTTAGCAGTTAGTTCTATTTAACCCATAGATAGGGCCCTATCAGGTGCTACCATTCCGGGCCAGAGTGGACCTGGGAGCAATGGCAATGAAGGAGTCCTCTGCGTTCCCCAAAGCCGCAGCATCACTGGAACCTCACCATCAGATTGTTTAGTGTCATATCTAGGACACTCATGAGGTGGGGGTCTTACCTCTCTGCAGAGGTACAGTTGGTATATTCTACGGCCCCAGCCGACTGGGCAATGGAATGTGTGTTTGTTTATAATTTTGTTTCTCCTAATATGAGTTTATTTTAGCTGCAAGTTGGTTGCATTTTTATGGAAATATGTCTGTATATTTGCACTAAATCCTGGAAAAATTTTGTGTTCTAACACATAATGTAAACTATATAAATTCCTATCTTGAGTAAAAAAAATTATAGCTTCAAGTAACTATTCTTGATACAAATAATTTACAGTTATTTGATATCAAGTATTCCTTTTAAAAAAAATCTAAAATAATTATATGGTTTCAAGTATTCCTATCTAATACAAGTAACTTCCAAACAGGCCTATTTGATCCATAGATGAAACCCTAATAGGTACTATCAGTCTGGGTCAGAGTGGACCTGGGAGTAATGACGAGGAAGGGGTGCTCCCCAACTCACCAAGTCTCTAAAATTGATGCTTTACAATTAGATGGTTGTGTCATATCCAGGACACCCCTTTTCCTTGGGAATGGGGTGGGAGTCTTGCCTCACTGCAGAGGATGCAGTCAACATATTCTAAGCTCCACCAAGAAGGTATGGCCAGCATTTAGGACTGACCCCAATCAGAAGAATTTCTCAAGAGAAAAAAATATCAAGTGCTATGATAAAATACTTCTTATTTATGAATTCCTAACATGATTTATAGAATGCCAACTGATACAAAACTTAATGGCTGCCACAAGCAGCCTTTAAGCAATTAAACATTCAAAATAAAAAAAGAAAATGACAACAATAATGAAAATGTTAAATAATTATTATAGAAATGAACACAACAACAAAAACGGTGAAAACAAAAACTCCTTTCAATTCATTTTTATTCTGGTTATCATCATAAATTTTCAGTTTTATCCCTTTTTATCTTCGCACTCATTTTTGTAATATTTCGAAATTCAAACAAGATGAAACTGCTCCAAGTTTCTGAGATGACAATGACAGTGGTGGAGTGTATGGAGAAGAATGTTTCAGTTTCTGACTGATAATTTTAATTTTATTTTTCCTTTCCAAAGTAATTATCGGCATTGCCTTTAAAGCAAAACAATTAATTAGATGTTCATTACAAATACTGACAACTCTGCCTCCCTCTGCAACATTACCACACAGATAATAATCAAAGACTATATGCAAAACTATCAGGGGTGAAATAATACTCTCATATAAAATGCATAATCAAAGAAGAAATTCTACCACACAAACTTTCCTTATGAAATACTTGCTTTAGAGTTGCCACGAATAGCAATTAAGTCTGATATTGAGTCTCATCCTATTTATAGAATTTATTATTAATTATAAATAAGTGGAAATACTCTGTAATTATCACTTAACTACATGACCCAAAAAATCATTAGGTTCCTATTGTAACAGCAGTCCATGATGATATTGATATTATTTTGCAAACAGTGAATGATATCAGTGAGCATTATATAGTATTCTATTATGTGGAGAATTTTCATGATTAAAAAAATACATTCAGTATGAACAAAGACCCATTAGTTGCAAATTGGAGGAACTCCAACTAAGATTATTTTATTTCATTTCATTTCATTTTATTTATATTAAATCTAATAAAGAAGTTGCTAAGATATGCCATTTATACTGATTTCTGATTCTACACACAACAGTATATATACAAACATAATCATTATATATGTATGTATATATGGTCATGTGCATGGAGTTCAAAACACGTGAATAGGCCTTCCAGAGAAATAAAATAATACAAAAACATAACTTATTTATTTACGAATACCTAGAGGTCTGCTGTGCTTAGAAAAAAGAAAATATGAGGTAGGAAATCCCACAAAGAGATTATGACACAATAGCGCAAGATAATTTAACAAGAATAATTTTATTCTTTCATCTGCAGGATTAAACTAATGTTGTAATCTGTAACAATACAAAATTACATGGTGACCTTGTTGTTTCTTTCACTTTCTCTATTCTTAAATTTGTGTTTGACCCTTCCTTGCACTTTTCATTTGTTCATATTGAACATCATTTGATTTGCTTTTTCTGTTTAGCTCACAAATTCATATATATACACACACACACACACACACATATACATACATGGGAGCTCAATTGATTTCCATACTAAAAAATCTTTGTGCAAAAAATACACTCCAGCAGCTGTAATTTTTGGATCAGTATTTTTGCATTTATTAACCAATCAGTATTTTTGCATTTATTGACCAATCGGCATATTGACACAAAATTTCAAAATACTTTGCAGACAACAATATGTGACTTGCCATGAAAGATTGGAAGGCTCAAAACCCCAAAAAGCTCGATCAGCCACTGCTTCCTGCAAAAGATTTTCAGCGGACTGTCTGGCATCCGTGCCAGACAGTCAATGTTCCATGGCAGACTTGAGGCTGAAAGGCCTCCAGCTTTGATTGGGCCACCTTCGGGTGGGCGAGCTGCATCATTGACACCTTTGTCACCCATGTATAGCACTGGACCTTGCTGTCCAGTTTAAGCTATAATCAGGCATTTGTGACTGGACCCAGATTTGGGTCCATGACCAGCTAGGCTCATCAGGCCCACATTGCACTAAGTGGGCTGATAACCAGTATAGATCAGCTGGGCTAGAGACTTGGCTTGTGCCTGACCTTCCCCTCCCCTAAACCCCCACTATAATCGACCTTCGGGTCATTGACCTTGTGTCAAGTTTTATCTGGTAAGCAGTGATAAATATTGGCTCAAAACCTAAAATAATTCAAGAAATAATTTCCCGGCAAGAACATGAAAAATACAATTTCTTAGCCAATTACAACTATAGATAAATCATCAACTATTTTAGATAATTTCAAGCCTACCTAAAATATATAAATTAGCAAAGAAATAGATATTTTTTCAGTAAATATGGTTTGGTTTAGTTTTATGGCATATCAACCATTGTAGGTTATTTAATGCCAAATCCATTTTTATACTTATAAACAGTTCTATTTCAAACAATTTAGTTTAGAATAAGTATAGTTTTTGTTTACATGCAGTTAAAAGTAAAAACAGTTCTATTCAAACAATTCAGTTTAGCATAAGTACAATTTAAATGTCACACACTTCTATTTGACCCATAGATAGGACCCTATCAGGTGCTGTGGACCTAGGAGTAATGTCCTTGAAGGGGTATTTCACATTCCCCAAACCTCCAGCATTACTGGAGCCTCACAATCAGATTATCTAGTATCAGACTGCTTAGTTTAAGTAAAAGTCCCCTAACAAGTATCCCAGGACACTCGTTAGGGGAGTTTTACCCCTCTGCAGAGATGCAGTTAGTGTATTCTATAGCCCCAGCCAACTCGGTTATTCAGTAAGTATGAAATTAATAGTTTGTTAATTAACAAAAGGCATGGAAATTACTCCATCATCTATGAAACTTTTGATTTATTTTTTGACTGAAGATCTATATTTTTTTCTTTCAAGGATGAATTTAATTTCAACTTTGTTAAATTTTTCTAAAAGTGAATGAAAGTTTGTTCATATGAATTTTATTTCTACTGATAATTCAGCATAAGATTGCTGATGAAAATATTAGCAGTTGCCACATATACATTAGGGCAGGAATACATTGTATTTCTCACATAGAAAAAAACTTATACAGTGATTTGTTACACACACAAAATAACTCCTTTTATTCTAGGCTGAGAATTACTGCTATACTTCATTCCCAAAATCTTAACTATCTCTATACAGAGATATCTACATGCTGAGTAATATTTTCTATGCTTACTAGAAAAAATTTTCTACTTTTGTTTTTCAGTGAACTTTTCACTCAGTTTGAAGAAATAAAATTGTAGATTAGAGTTTAAATAAATAATTTTCCTCATTTCCCACTAGATATATATATATATATATAAATAAACACACATTCATATATAAATATTCATACACAAATGTAAAGAAATAATTATATATATATATATATATATATATATATATATATACATAGAGTGACTAAATTTGTATATATAATATTTATACATATATATATATATAAGCACAAAATCTATATCTATATATATATATATACACACACACACATATACAAATGATTACATATATATATAAACATTCATAAAAATGATTATATATTCAAGTATATATATATATATATAGATATGATTATGTATATAACATTTAAAAGATCATAGATATACATGTAATGGATGAATTTAGACACATAAATATTTACATATATAGATATATGTGATTATAAATGATTATATATATATATATATATATATATATTCACACACATACACATAAATGATTATATATATATAAAAGATCATATATATATATATATATATATACATTAATAAATGGTGGCGAGAGAGGGTCAGGGATATCTGTGCTACCAGCGCGACATGATGATGATGATGATATATCTAAATGAATATATATATATATATAAAGATTGTCATAGGTCAAAAGAAAGAATAAAATTATACATTAAAATAGGTAGGTCCATGAAGAGATTTGTATTTTTAATTTATTTATTTTGTTCTTACATAAGTGTTATATATGTGTATGTTTCCAGCTTGTTGCTTTCATCAGAGCACATATACGGCAAAGGCCTTACATATAAAGGTACTCAATGAGACTTGAACACTTTCGTTTGCAGTTTGAATGTTTTTCAGTTGGTTATTGGTTCTATAAAGAGGTCATCCTCTTGCCTGATATATATATATATATATATATATATATACACACACATATATATATATATATATATATAGAAATGATTATATATCTATATAAAAATGATTATATATATATATAAATATAAAAGATTGTATATATATATATATATGAGATTTTAATCTACTGATGTTTGTAGTTTGAATGGTTTTTAATTACTTAAAATCTCACTTGATACCCATTAACTAGACCTCATGCCAAATATGTTCACAGAAGAAAGAAAAAACTTAAAACACACACACACACATACTCAGACATATGTATACATATACACAAAAAATGGAGAAAGAACTACCAGTAAATTTAAAACCACAAAACTCCCCATGATACACACTTACACACACACACAAAAAAAAGCAGTTGTTTTTATATGTATGTGTGTGTTGGTGTTGGAGTGCAACACCAAAACACACATACATATAAAGACAACTATAAACATATTAAATATCAAAGACTGGTAAAGCAGACCAAAGTAAACACACTCCAGGAAGGAGGAACAATGACCCCCTATAAAAACCAGTCTGACCAGGCAAGGGTCATTTATACTGGAAACAAGAGTGAGTTCAAGTCTCATTGAGTACCCCATTAAAAAGGCCTTGTGCCACATATGTTCTCTGACAGAAGCAACAAGCGGGAAACATACATATATATAATACGTATGTAAGAACAAAATAAATAAATTCAAAAAATACAAATCTCTTCATGGACCCTCCTATTTTAAAATATATCCTTATTCTTTCTTTGGACCTACAACACCCATCTTTAAATACATATATGTGAATAATGATAATTTTAGTAATCTAATGTTTTTCTCCCTTGAGAAATCATGATGACATGGATAAATGTAAAGACCTCACTCTATTATCATTAAGTTGTAAATTGTATTAAATCCCTGAGAGTATTTTAATGCTATTGGGCTAACAAAGATCTTGCTACAGTCTGTCATACTTGCTCTGTTGTCCTAACATATAAATATCAGATATAATAAAAAGAAGTGTTGAAATATCTAGGTTTTACCCAGAAGGGTATGACTCACATTCATATAGGCTCTTCCTCATCTTCCTCTCACAGTTCACATTATCGCTATGTCCATCTATCTGCATACTTCATGTAAAAGAATCAATCAGCCTCATGAAGGTAATGATAGGATTCAGTGATATTGTCTTGTATTTCCCAAACTGCTTTTGACATTCAGGTACTGTTTATTTGGATCTTGGTTTTGTTTGTATGTACTCAGCTCTGCTGATTCTAACTGAACAGTGATGAAATTTTCATATTTGTCATTTGTAAAAGTTCAGTTTTCTGAACTAAGATTTGAAATTTTAATGACTTCTAAAAGTGATAAAATATCAAGATTATTTTTTAAAACTTGAATTTAAAAACTGAATTATGAATACTAGGAATTGTGCAGTGCAAGTTGACTTTTAATCCTGGAGAAAATCTCTACAAAACTAGAGGTTGACTTATATGACAGGGATAAAATCTAAACCTTTACCAATAATTGACCACTTTGTAGTAAAGATTTGGATAATAGCCCTGCCATATAAGACAACTTCTAGTCTTGGAGAGATTATTTTTACCACTGGTTGACCACTCTGTGGTAAAGATTTGGATTTTAACCCTGCTGTAAAAGTCAATTTGTTTTGTATAAATTTTTGCAGGCTTAAAAGGTTGACTGGTATGCTGCAATGTTTGGTAAATCATGTGTAAAAATGTTTGAATATCAAGTTATATCAAAGGCATTAAGGGGCTTGATAATTTATTCTTCTAATTGTCTGTAGGTTGCTGCATTTGAAAAAAGGCTTCTTCACTGTATATTTTATATGATGCATTTTTATATAAATGTTTCATTAAAAATCTTTAAAAGGAAGAGATATCTAACTGGTGCCCATGTACATTGATGCAACAGGCAGGACAGTTTGTAGTTGATTGATGAGATGAAGAAATCAAACTATATTAATATGAACATGAAGAATTAATTGTAATTTTATCAAATTGCTCTCAAATTTTTTGTGTTTTTATTGTGAAAAAAAATCAATAACACTCAAACAGAAAATATCATCTTCACTGACAAAATGAAAGAAGATAATGAAGGATAAAAAAATTATTTTTGTCAGTTCCTCATGGCCTTTTACATGTTCTCTATTAGCAATAACCCAACATTTTTTCTTTTGCTTTATTTTGATTGATTAATTATCCTCTTGTACAAACAGCTCTGAAATGAATGAGTATCCTAAGTTCATAGTGTAAAACCCACTATTTCCACCTCTTTTTTTGTCTTAAAAATGGGAATTGCAGAAGTAGTAGCATATGGCAATTATTGTCACAGTCTGCTACCATACAAAACTTAGCATTCTACCATTTGAACTATTTTTTAAAAACAATACTTTCCAGTGTATTCCTATAGTAAATCTTTTCCCAATCCACTGTTATATCAAAAGCCTTTCAACTGTATTCCTATAGTAAATCTCTTCACAATACATTGCTATAGTAAAAGTGTGAGGTGATTATTGTCAATGTGCTATCATACTAAATTTTCCATTCTATTCTATTTATTAATAAACAGTGCAGTGCTATAGTTAAGCCCTTTCCAATGCATTCCTATAGTAAAATCATTTCCAATTCTTTTCTTATAATCAGGGCCAGCCTTAGGATGTGCATAGCCCAATTAGGAATATATTGCAATGAAAAAACATTGCAATATATATGTTCCCAATTGGGATTCTAATTAACAAGGCAAGAGTAGCTAACACTCTTGTGTGAAACCCAATTGCAAGTAAATGGTCCAGTTGGCTTAAGGCTGGTCCTGCCTATAATAAAATCTTTCCCTATAGTAAATCTCTTTCAAAAGCTTAGCAATAGTAAGCATGGTCATTATTATCAGTGTGCTATCATGATAAACTTCCTATTAGAACTTTAAAAAAACATGTTCCAGTACATTGCTACAGTAAATCTCTTCCCAGTGCATTACTACAGTAAATCTCTTCCCAGTGCATTACTACAGTAAATCTCTTCCCAGTGCATTATTACTACAGTAAATCTCTTCCCAGTGCATTATTACTACAGTAAATCTCTTCCCAGTGCATTATTACTACAGTAAATCTCTTCCCAGTGCATTGCTATAATAAAAAGTGTAAGGTAGATATTGTCACAGAGTTTTCCTGGTATGCCATATAGGCTGATAGAGAAAAGTGTGTATGAATAATCACCTGAACAAACTTGACTGACAATTAACTTACTTGCTGAGGGAGTAACCGTAAAGAGATATTACCTACATTGTCAATCTTGTCACAATCTAATCAATAAGTACTGAAGCACACTGAACCCACAATTTTAATCAAAAATCTTATCTGCTCTTTTACAAAACACCCACCCACAAATTCTCTGTCTCTCATGAATTAATACATTTTTTTTGCTCTTGTTTCTTTTAGTTATATCACAAAAAGCATTTAGAAAACATTAATTTTTTAAAATACAACTGACGTATAGTATATAGAAGCTCGTGAATCCATTTTTTCTACTGTCATAAGGTTTTTAGATCTATTTCTCCATGCTTACCATCATCTCTGGCTTTGATTAGCTATGAATCAAGTTTCTCTATCCATCTCAGTGCTTTCCAAACTTTAGCCAATCACCCG
Organism: Sepioteuthis lessoniana; assembly: GCA_963585895.1. Lineage (NCBI taxonomy): Eukaryota > Metazoa > Mollusca > Cephalopoda > Myopsida > Loliginidae > Sepioteuthis > Sepioteuthis lessoniana. The sequence goes on along the minus strand of CAUZXS010001641.1, from coordinate 35,969 downwards.
TAAGTATTTGGAGGTCCCTCAGTTACATTTTAGTGTCTTTAAATCTAAGTTCTTCAACAGTTTCTGTGTCCACTAGCTAGCTGTAAAAACAGGATCTGTTTTTATAAGAGAGTATTTTCTGTTTTCATTATATGACCGACCCAGCTTACATTTCTCTGTATTAGCACATTGTGAACATTTTGATAGTCTACTCACATCAATACTTTCTTATTTATCATATACTGCCACCACTTGATGTTCATTATTACTTGCAGATGTCTTATAAAGAGAGTATGTATCTTTTCTACTTGACTTTTGTAGTCTAATATTTAGAAAAAGAACTGTACAATAGCATTGAGTTCACCACAGCTCTGTACACTTTGATATTACAATAGTGATAATCTCAAAGAAGATCTATGATAAGTTTGAAATATTTGTCTTCATAGATTACAGCAATAAAAACAAAAATGAATATAACTAACAATAAAAGTATATATTTACCCAATCACTCTGCCTAGGAGGTGTGTGAACTAATGGTTATGGCAACACAAACTCAAAACCTGGACAAGACTGTTTGTTTCACTTTTGTGTTAATACCCTTGGAAAAGCATGAATCCACCGACTACCCCCAGTTATAGGTAAATAGTAGGGCAAACCAGGATCTTTAACCTTGCTATGGCAACCAATCTAAGAGAAAGTAAATTCTGAATGCAAACACAAATATAGCAGGGACTACATTTGGACACCAGTCTCCAAGAGACTCCACACATGAATAAATTATCAATAATTAAATTTTTTATCACTTCTTGTTTCCTCACTATTTGAGTTGTTTCATTAACACTAGTAGTATCATTAGCAATAAAATTTAGTCACTTTTCCTCACAATTACACAGACTGTCACTTTACAACCATCAATAAACAGCGTAGATAAGAAATAATGAATAAACTCTGTGCAAGATTTGATCTCATATCACTTTTCCTCAAAAAGCCACTCTTACTATGATAGTGGCTCTAACCACTTAAGCTACAAGAACGAATAGTTTGCATAAAATAAATTTTCATCATGTAAACCTATTCATTATTTCTCCCCATCATATTTGATATGATTGCAGTGTTTACATTCAGTTGTAATATTACCTTAAATTTTATTAGACTATTTCTTCAAAGCTGTGGCTTTGCCAATACTGCTGTATGGATGCACCATCTGGATTCTAACAAAGAACATGCAGAAAAAGCTAGATAGTAACTGTACAAGTATGCTACATGCTGTTTTGAATAAATCCTTTGCACTGCAGCTATATGGCTACTTGCCACCAATCTCACAAATTATCCAAGTAAGACAAGAGATACTGCGTACTGCTGGAGAAGAAAGGACCAACTCATAAGTTATGTCCTCTCAAGGATTCCGACACATGGATGTATCAGTGTCGGCCAATCAGCGAGTACTTACATACATGAGCACAGTGTGAACACTGGATGCTGTCTAGAGAACCTACCAGAAGCAATGGATGATAGGGACAGATAGCAAGACAGAGTCAGGGAACTCCATACTATCAACATGACTTCATGATGAGACAACCCTTGATGATAAAAAGTTATATATATATATATATATATATATTTATACATATATCATTTAATATATACATATATATCACAGCAATATTGAAAATTTAGATGATCAAAAAATGTCATTTAGCACAAACACAAATCCCACAAGACTATCATTCAGTTGCAGATTGAACTGGAAACGCATTCATTTTCTAAATCAAAGCTTTTTAAGTCTATTGTGCTAATAAAAATCTCACTATTATCTGGTGATTTTCCAGAGTCACAGTGGTGTATATATTTTAATCTTTATATCTAATCTAGAATTCTGTTGGTGTGAAAAAAAAACAGATTGTAAAACTTGGAAATTCTACAAACTGATATCTGGGGAAAAAAATTTTGTAAAAAAAGAAAAGACGAAAAACACACATACTACTTGAAAATAATCAGTTAGCATGTATATCTAGTCAAGAGAAAAAACACCAACAGAATTATCTAAGCTAAAACGTAATAAAGTGCTCAATACATAAGATAGAGCTAATATCATGAAAATAATTCCTACATGACCATGTAGGAATTATTTTCGTTATATACCATCATCATCATGTCGTGCCGCTTGCACAGATATCCCTGACCCTCTCTCGTCACTTCTCCCTATCGTTCATCACCTCCAGCAGGTCTTCAGGGCTACATCCCATATCCTCACATAGCTGCTGTATGTATGTTCGAGCTGGTCATCCTGCTTTTGCTTGGCCATATGTGGGGGTCCATAGGAGTACATCACTTTTGTTATATATATATATATATATATATATATATATATATATATATATATATATGTGTGTGTGTGTGTGTGTGTGTGTGTGTGTGTGTGTGTGTGTGTGTGTGTGTGTATGTATGTAAATGAATAATATTTAATGCAGTAATAATTTCCCATCAATAAAACATCATCATCTATGGAGGAAAAAATTAAGAAATATCATAGCATTTTCAAATAGGATAAAAAGTGATAACTGAGTTGCATGTTATTGATCGACAGGTCAGTCAATATCAACATGTTGACACTGACTAAACTGAGGCCTGACAAAGGAAAACTGGTTAACTTGAGAATTGGCAATGGGGAAACGGGTCAACTAGAGAATTGGCAATGGGAAACTGATTAACTTGAGTGTTTGCAATGGGAAATTGGCTAACCTGAGAATTGACAATAGGAGACTGGCTAACATGAGGATTGGCAATGGGGAAACGGGTTAACTAGAATAAAGGCAATGGGAAACTTGTTAAAGTTCACTCAAGTCAGATTTCACCTGTGTTGAGACATAAAGCTTGGTAGCTATGAGTCAGCGCTCAGTTGCATAACCAGCTGAGTTACCAATTCAAGTGAGATGCAGGAAGGAGAGATTTTATGGACATTGGAGTATTCTATTACATGCATGTGGTTAAGTCCATTCTCTGGACAGTGATTGGTTGCTGGCCCAGTGAATGGATATATTAGTGTATATATATATATATAGGCTTGCTTCTGTCAGGTCATGGACTCGGTATTGAGTTACTGCCCGTTTTATTTTCATCTGCCAACTCGACGCTGAGCCAGGAAGTGTTGTTATTATTGTTATTCATTCTGCACGTTAGAGCAGTGACTTCTACATCTCCCCTTTCCCCCCACTGAGAGTAGGCCGGGTTGTATGAAGGCTGTAGCCTTCTTTGATGCCTGGCCTGTTATGTGGTAATAACCTGGACAGAGCTCAAGGAATTCTCAAAGACTGAAGGCATGCTGATGATATATATGTGGCTTGTTTGGAGGGTTTAATTGCTGCACATGCGTCAATACCAAAAGATGTTGAGGGGAGCCAGGGTGCAAGAGTGGAGCATTGTTTGTGGAAAATATTGGTACACATGTTGCATTTGGTATTGGGGTTGGTGCAGCCTTGATTTTGCACTTTCTCAGGAAACAGTGGTTCCTAAGTGTGATTCTTCCTGATCCATCAAATTTGATTCAGTATTGATGATCTGGTAGGACAGTGATGATTTTTCCCATCGTGTTCCACCAGCGATTGAGTGAGCTTTGGATAGCTGCTGTGTCACCAGCTTGTAATAGGGGAAGGTTGTAGGTATATTTCTATACTTTTCTACCGTTTTTGCATTGCAGTGGTGGAGAATCTCCATGCGGCATTGTGCTGCCACTACCCATTCAGGGTGTGGCTTGTAGAGGATTAGCTTTGAAGGAATGGAATCATGGAGTTGGTGGTGGAATAAGAGTTGCACTGGTGATAGGCCAATACCTTGGATTGGGTGGGCAACATTGTCATTGTCCAAGGAACCTTAGGGGCCTGTATTTCCATTTACTATCCTCTTTGTATTTTTTACCACAAGCTCTGCTGGCCATAGGATTGGTGATATGTGACAGAGGATAGTGCTTAACACACCATGTCTTAAGGAATTCTTGGAATATGCAGGAGGTGAAAGGTGGGCTGCCATCGGTGCTAAGTTCATCTGGGGTGCCATATGCCTGGAACAGCTGTCAACAGATCGACATCAATTTGAATGTAGTGGTGTGACCTGGTCTTAGGTGATACAAGCTGAGCCAGCCAGTTAGTCGATCTATGCAGGCAAGGTACACATCATGACTGACATGGAATATGTCCACCACTATTTGTTGGAATGGCCATTCCAGGGATGGAGTCATAGATTTGGGTTGCTGTGGCTAGCTTGGGGCAATGGTTGGACACAAATTGAGCAATTCACTCTAAAGTTACATATGGACACGTTCATGCCACACCAATAATCTGTATCATAAGCACAAGCTTTCTTGCCATCTACACCTTGGTGGGCTGATTGCAGGCAGTATAGTGCTTCTTTCTAAAGGATTTAGGTATGATGATTCTGCCATCCATTAACACAAGGCCTCTGTTAGTACTGAGTTGGTATCATACTTCCCAGAAGTCATGGGTGTCAGGTTCTGTAAGAGAGCATTTTGAAGGAAATCCCTGATTGATAGAGTTTATAAGGTTTGTATAGCTCTGGTCATTTCAGCAGGATGCCAGAATGTGATCAGATGTCATGGCAGCACTGTTGTCACCGGTATTCATCATTGCTTGGATGGCGGCTAATTCCATTACAGTATCTATGTTGTCCAAAAGATGGACATCTTTGAAAGATGGGTGTGTGGGACATAGGCTAATCAGGGCTTCTACTGTGGCCACTGGATTGCAGGAGATTGCATTGGCATCTTTGTGCCACCTGCCCGGGCAATGTTGGATGCTGAAGGAATATCTGAGACATTTCTCTTTAAGAGAAGAGGCATGGATTGTGTACCTTACTAAGGTCCCTGTCATCAAATATTCCTGTTAGCAGTTGAGGGTCAGTTACTATTACCTTTGGGTAACCCATAACGAATATGCAGCATTTTTCTTATGCCAGGCAACTGCAGCTGCTTCGCCTTCAATGGGCACATACCAGCCCTCTGCATCGGTGCAGAATCTGCTGCCAGCAAATACAATGCGCCATCTATTGGGACAACATACCGGAGCTTTCTCAGTGGGGCACGAGCAGTGCTTCTGCAATAGCAGGAAGCCTATGCCTTCCTTGCTCCAATCAGCATCTAGGCAGGTTATCCTGTTGATGTCAAAAGTGGTAATGCCTTTTTTTACCAAGCCCACTATGATTTGTTTGGATTGCTGGAATACTTTTTCCAGGTTTTCATTCCAAACAAAGTGTGTGTGTTTTTTGACAAGGTTCTGAAATGGCAGCATTATAGGGCTTAGTGAATATGCCCATGCTACCTGGTTGACTAGCCCAAACCAAGACCTTGTATTGATGATATTTTGGTGGGCTGGGAAGCTGGAGATTGCATTTAGTAAATTTTCACAAGGGGTCACTCCAGTTATTTGGAGGCCTCCAAATTGGACCACATCCTTAGCAGAATTGGAATTTTTATCTGTTGAGGACAATTACATTTTTTGCGCACAGCAATAGATAGTCAAGAGTGTGATAGAAGGCCTCTTATATGTTTTTGTCAAAGAGGAAGGTATCATCAACAATTTTTACTTAGCGAGAGACATCTTTGATTATCTCATCATACCTACGTGTGTAGGTGTCACCAGAAGCTAAGTGCCCTCGGGGCATTCTGAGATACATAAAACGACCCCACTTTGTGATGAAAGTTGTCAGTGGTTGTGATTACTCATCAAGAGGGATTGAGTGCTAGCTATTCACAGCATCCAGGACTGTTTTTTTTTGTGTTTGGTGGTACCAGTAATGAGAGTTGGAATGGTGAGCTGGTGTGTTTCCCATTTGCATTGGGAATTTAGATGCTGGTAGTCTACTGTCCTCCTTGGTTTCCTATTTTTCTTTGCAGTGATAACCATAGAACTGCACCAATCAGTGGGGGTACCAGTTGGTATGGGAGTGATGATGCCCCTTTTGACATCGTCTCAAAGGGCTTTTTATTACTTCTTCCTTGTAGTGGTACAGTACTGGAATAGGACTATGTTTGGCCTTGGGGGTTGAACCTTCTTTGAGGTGGATGTAGGCTGGAGGGTATAGAAGTCAAATGACTCACCTTCTAACATGGCTGCCTACTTGAATCTTCTTGGTAAAAACAAGCCAGCTATGCTAATGCAGCAGGTGGGTTGTTCTGTAGTGCCAGGATGACCTGCCCAACACATTTGCATGAGTAATGTTTATTCACCCATATATTCATCCAGTAAATGGCAATGGGAATCATTTTTCTACTTGTGAGTCAGACCACTCACAAGTGAACCAATATTCATCAGAGGGCAGGACATTGCTGGGAATTTCTTGCTATTTTTGAACACTGTGGTGGCAAATTGGTCCAATAGCTATTTCTATGTTCTCACTGGTTCATGGATATGGAGGGGGTCTTAAGATAAATGAACTTATGTTTATTTGCAGGAGGGTCTATCTAGTGATGTTGGATATCTGGATGTACAGCATTGCATGTTACAGAAGATGGTGATGTCATATGTTTGGGAAAGCAAGGAGATAATATACCAACATCAATATAGGCTGCTTTGCTGAAGTATATTACCCGTAACTTCCTACATATGTATAGCGCCTGCTTCATGGTTCTTTTCCCAACTTTGAAAGTAACAGGTCACCAACCTTGACATACCAAGGAAAATCCTCCAACGGTGCGCACCTTTTTCAATGAGGGCGCCAAATTTCTTTCTGAGAGTCCCATGTGCCACAGGTATTTTAGTCTGCCATGGTATATGGTCACACCACTGTCAAGGTAGATTCTGAGCCTGGTAGAGTGGGTGGTGGAGATGTCCCTGGTCAGTCAAGGGTTTGGGCACGGGGAGAACAGGATTACTGTTGCATCAACCTCCTCGTGGCCATTGTTATTGCCAGGCTTATAGGTGTTGGCTGCTAGATCAAATACTATGTGCATAATGAGGGCCTCCATGACATCCTCCTCTTTCTTGATATATCATATAGCACCTCGTTTCTCATTGACCTTTGACTGGCAGACTCTCTCAAAGTGGTTTTGCTTGCCACACACTTTGCATGTCTGACCCCATGCAGAACCAATCTGTGGCTTGTCGCCTGATTCAGCTCTACCATGTTGGTGACTACTGCAAACTCTACATGCATTTTGTCAGGTTGCATTTCCATCATGGTCCTTTCATGTTTGTGGGTAGCAGTTGATTAGGCTATGATTTGGGCCCATTTTTTTGGTAATACACCAACATTCAAAGCCCTGCTATATCTGAGACACCGGAGATCTTGTCTTGCCCTCGCATTGCTATCTCAAATGCCTCAGCATGGTTTATGTTCTGTTCCAGGGTCTTTAGTAACCCTGCTTTAGCTAGCATATCTGCGCATCATTAGCTATACCCCAGATGAACTGGTCCTTGATATATATGCTGGATAGATCATGATCACAGTTGGGGCATATGAAGTTGCAATCCCATGCTCCTGACAGCAGTCGAACTAGGTAATTTTGGATGGACTCATTATTGCTTTGTACAATCAATAAAAATGAGATCCGGTGTACCATTGGGATTTGATATTTGCATGACCAAGACTTCCAGCATATCAAGTAGTTTGTTAGGGTTTGTGTTGAAAAATTCAGGGTAGGTGTTGATGATGGAATCCTAGATGACTTCATCAGTGCAGTTATATAGTTGGATATTGGTCTGTGCAGTAGGGAGATTGGTCATCTTTGTGAACAATCTATCCTGAAATTTTGGATCTGTTGTAGGGTCATTTTTAAGTTAAGTTAAGGAAGTTTTGCAGTCAGTGGATTTACATGAGTAGTCTGTGATACTGAGTGTTCCTTGGTTAATTTGAGTATGGTGAGCATGTCACCAATAGTCTTGATGCCCAACTTCTTGAGCATGGTACAGTCCAGCATATGCGACTATCTCTCGTGATCTCCTCACTAGAGAATGTCTGCTCATAAATCTTGGCAGAGGCAGCAGATATGCTCACCTTAATGAACATGCTTTTCCAATCAGGAAGGTCATATCCTGTTCACAGCGCTATCTCAAAGTTCTATCATGTCAGAATTTGCCTGTGTTGAAACATAAAGCTTGGTAGCTATGACTCAGCACTCAGTTGAATTGAAATGCAGAATCAAGGAAGAAGAGTTTTATGGACATTAGGGCATTCCATTATGCACATGTGGTTAAGTCCATTCTCTGGACAAAGACTGGTTGCTGGCCCAGTGAATGGATATATTAGTGTATATATATATATATATATACCAGCTTGCTTCAGTCATGTCATGGGCTCGGTATTGAGTTACTGGCCTTTTTATTTTTGTCTGCCAGCTGGATGCTAGCTGAGCCAATAGGTGTTGTTATTATTGTTGTTTATTTTGCACATTAGAGCAGAAGCATCTATAGGATTGGCAATGGGAAACTGGCTCACCTGAGAATTGGCAATGGGAAACTAGTTAACCTGAGGATTGGTAATAGGAAACTGGTTAAACTGAGGATTGGCAATGGAAAACTGGTTTATTGAATATGTGCCTGTGTGTGTATACATATATATATGTATGTGTGTGTGTGTGCATGCGTGCGCATATATATATATATATATATATATTTACATATTACAACTCTATCAACTGGACAATGATAGAAAGAAACTAATAAGAAAGCTAAAAAAAATAACAGACAAAAAAAAAGATAGTTCTGAAGTCTTTAATCCCCACCAAAAAAATATATATATATTTATACATATTACATATGTCATCAATGATAACATCTAAACAGAAATGGTTATCAATAAGAATGATGTCTTTAAAAATCAAATTTTGGTGAGCTTGTATAGAAGAGTCTATCCATGAAAGGAAGTAATCATTATATTCATCATAGTGTTGCTATAGAATAGTCCACCCATAAACCTTTTGCAGATATTTAAAAAAGAAATGAATGAATTATAAGTTCTATTTTATATAAAACCTTTAAAAACATTCACATATGTCGATTATATCTTTTTCTCAGACAAAAGCCTATATGTTTTGCAGTAAGCTGTAATATCTGTGTTATTCCGGTTTTCCTCCATAGTTCTCTGCAGTTGAGAGAGATATTAATTCTACCAACATAATTTTGATGCATGTATTGATTTACCTAATGATGAAAAAAAGAAACATTTATTTTACTCAACCAATATTTTTCAATATAATCATGCTTTTTTTCTTAAATATTTCTTGGCAGATGAGAGATACTAAATCTACAAGTAGCATTTTGATGAATGTATTGATTATTTCCCTTCATGGATGGACTCTTCTATAGAAGCACCAAAATATTTATACCATTAATTTTCTTTTTGACCATCATCACTAAATTGATGATACTTTTATATATACAGCTTTCGTATGCATACACTTACATAGAAACATCAATACATCTATAGCCTAATGATAAAGTTGTTCCCATATGTATACTTAGGTACATCAATAAGTCTATAGGTTAATGATAGAGCTGCTCCAATATATATATATATATATATATATACACAATAGCCTAATCATAGAGTTGCTCCTATATATATATATATACACTGATGTACATAAATAACTCTATAGCCTAATAATAGAGCTGCTCTTATATATATATATATATATACTTAGGTACATCAATAACTCTAGCCAAGTAATGAAGATGCTCCAATATGTGTTTTTAGGTGTATCAATAAGTCTGTGGGCTTCTAATGAAAAAAATCATTTATTTTATACAAAATATGTTCATTTTTCAATGTAATATCTTTCTTTCTTTAGGTTTTTAATTTAGTGGTGTGCATTAATCACATTTTTAATTTAGTGGTGTGCATTAATCACATAGACAGTGGAAATTTCAGTTGAAAATTCAGCAAATCTCTTTATGTCAGTCCACAGACTTATTGGTCCTCTTGTTGTATATGTACAAAGGTGTCTACTGTAAAGGAAGAATTAGTAAAGTAGTGTGGTCTAAAATGTAATAGAATAGATTACTCACATCGCGTCTGCCTTTGACCGTCGGGAAAAGATAAAAAGAGGAATGTGAGTTTGTGGACTCCTTATATGTGAGTAGTGGTAATTTGCATATGAGGAGAAGAAGAGGCTATAAAAAGACCAAATTGGCGAGGCTGGGAGGTGTTATTCTGAGAGCGGAGAGCAGACATTGAGTTAAGAGAAGTTGGTGCGAGTTGCAGAGTCGTTTTATTCTGAGAGCAGAGAGCAGACATTGTGTTAAGAGGAGTTGGTGCAAGTTGCAGAGTCATGTTATCCTGAGAGTTAGTGCGAGCAGTATAGTTGGCGTGAAGAAGTTCCGACCCCCTTTTTTCATTACAAGTAGTCAAACAGATCACTGATAATATTATGTTTGATCATTTCTGGTAACCTCATAATTGTAGTAAAATATTAGTTGGTTAGATGTACTATGTGGGGTATCAAGTTTTCATTTAATCTCAAGCACAATGCAAAAGCTATTGAACATCATTTTCAATCTAGATACTATTCTTTTTAGTCTTCTCAGACAAAACTCTGGGAAGCATTTCACCTTTGGGCCAACTTACATGAGGAATTGCCTCTTCAGCATCTGAAGGCTAAATGATCAAAAATCAAAATTAACTTTTATATCTTTTCTGTCGACTATCATATGACACCAATCCACCAATCAGTGCACATCTCTAATCACATGGCACCAATGAGTATCCAATATATGACACTAAACAATCTGATGGTGAGGCTCCAGGAATTTTCGAGCTTTGGGGAATGCAGAGTATCCCTTCATTGCCATTGCTCCCAGGTCCACTCTGACCTGGATTAGTAGCACCTGAAAGAGTCCTATGGGTCAAATAGAACTGTGAGCAAACAAATAGCTTATGTTAAATAGAACTATTTGATCATTTAAGGGTGCAAACAAATGACTGATGTTTAATTGGATTGTTAGTGGTACACAAAAATACTTGGAATCATTTAACTTTGACAAATCATATATATCTGATATATATGTATAAACTGGATATGGCCATAAATAACCTACAATGGTTGATATGCCACAAAACCAAACCAAACCAAATCATCCTGTCACGAAAAGAGAAAACATTTTTCTTCCTGCTATATGATAATCTATCCAGCTATCATGTACATTTTGCATAAGCCATGCCAACAATACAAACTAACAAATAAATATTTTATTTTTCCTTTTTATTCTTCTTTCTTCTTTCTATTGGGATTACTAAAGAACCTGGTGCTTCTGAATGTCAAAACAAATTTATTCTTGATAAAGATGAAAGTGAAAGTTATCAATCTCCAATGATGTTGATTCCCTGTAGAAACAGCCAATCAGATTAGACTCTATAGCATGCATACTTACTCTGCATATCAACATCAATAGAAACGGCCCCAAACAACACTAATTATCAATCTCTAATTCTGTTTAACATCAATCAAAAAAGATGTAAAGAAGTCTAATGACCACAAGAACTGATTTCTTCTTTCATATTGAAATTCCACTAGCACTACTTAATCTGTACATTCATAAAATCTGAAGAAAATCTGTTTATACTAATTGTTTCTCAATTCTTATATTGTCAATACAAAAGAAAGATTTCTTAAGAAGTGCTATTTATTCTGACTTTTTATTTCCTTGATATTACATAATTATTATATACTAACATAGCTTGTCATAAATGACATGATTATTTATATATGAATTGACACTTCTGCTTGTATATGGCTTTCAAGATGTTGGTGTCAACCATGTTGGTGAGTTCAGAACCCAGGAGCATTATTTGAATGGGATCCTTTCAAACCACTCAAAAGAAAGAAATTAATAAGAAAAGGAAAATGATGAGAGAATAAGATGAAAAAGAAAGAGAAATTGAAAAAGCAAGACTTGAAAGTAATGCAGAAAATGTAGAAGGCTGAATATAAGAAAAGAAAAAGAATATAGAAAAAGTGAGAGAGAGAGAATAAGTAGTATTGTCTACTTCTTGTCTCTCTCTTTTGCTTTGACTGCTATCATTTGCCTACAGACAATAATGGGCTGCTACTATAGAGCTGAGAATTTTGGTTTAATAATGAACATCGGCATAATTGTTAGAGTGTTCACCAATGACCTGAAAGACCTAGGTTCAATCCCAGGTCGAGTCATACCAAAGACTCAAAAAATGGTACTTGATGCCTCCTTGCTTAATACTCAGCATTATAAGGTAAGGATCAAGGGTAAAGTGGAGCAGTCCAGGGAAAGGCGTAGCACCCTCCTCTACACCTTGGGTCACCCTTGACTATAGACACCAACTTTACTTTTTTACTTTACTTATATGCAATAGCTTTTTGGCAGTAAAATAGAGAAAAGTTCTTTCTGAAAACCATGAAACACTTATGTCTTTTTCTATTTCTACATTTGGTGATACATAAGGGTCAGGGACCATTAAAGTACTCTCCTTTGCACATGTAGTATACAGCTGTTCATTGGATCATATTAAGATTGATCAAAATCATTAAAAAAAAAAAACTAACTTCCTGCTGATTTCAGAGTGACTGATGTGGCATATAAGAAATTAATGTTCTGAGTCTTTTTTCTGCGGCAGTAAAGTGGATAGTAATTCATGATAATTCACAGATGGTGATAAAGAATATTACAGCAATGCTTGTCCTGGAGTAGTTGATGAGATATCTAAGAACATGCTTTGTGTGATAGTAGCTAATATAAAATCTTGAAACAAATTTGTCTTCTCACTATAGCAATGAATTAGTAATTCATGACAATTCACAGATGGCGATAGCAGTCAAAACAATGATTGTCCTGAAGCAGTTGATAAAATATTTCTATTGATATGATATTACACAAAAATAACTTGGTATCAAACAGCTTAACTAACCAAATGTTTTTTCAATCTAATCTACTAAAAGTGATGTCAACATACACCTCGAAAAGATGCAGACAGCTATTGACAGGTTATCGATCATATGGAAGTCTGATCTCTCCAATGAAATAAAATGGTTTAGTTTGGTTTCTTTGTTTAATGGCATATCAACCTTCGCAGGTTATTTAATGCCAAAGCCATTCTCCTAGAAGAACAGTAGTGGTACTATTTAACCCATAGCTGGGAGGATAAGGGGGTTCATAACTTTCCCAAGGGTATTTGTCCAAAAGTGAATGTAATAGTGTGACTGAAGTACAAACTCGCTTACTACGATTCCGCAGTCCATCGCGTTAACCATTACACCACAAGGACACCCCTCAAAATATAATGGTATTTCTTCCAAGCAGTGGCTTTGTCAGTATGACTGAATGTATACACCACATGGATGTTAACAAAATGCATGGAGAAAAAGCTAGATAGGAACTATATATAAAGGCTACATACTGTTTTGAACAAATCCTGGAAACAATACACTACAAAACAGCAGCTGTATGGCCATTTACCTCCCATCACACAAACCATCCAAGTAAGATGAACAAGATATGTGGAGGATCCCTGGCAAAGTAAGGATGAACTCATAAGTAATGTTCTTCCATGGACTCCTATACATGGACACACCGGTATTGGCCAACCAACTCCTGAGACATTTATTCATGTCCTGAGTATGACACCGTGTGTTATTTAAAGCCAAACCCATCCTTGTAGAACAATAGCAATGATGCTATTTAAACCACAGCTGGGAGGATAAGGGGGTTCATACCTTTCCCAAGAGGAGTTGTATAAAAGTGAACATGATAGCACAAGTGGAGTTCAAACTCGCTTACTATGATTCTGCAGTCCAGCGCTTTAACTATTACACTACAAGGACACGTCCTATGAGATGATACTGGTTTACAATAATTATGAAGATAAATTTTCATATTGCATGTAATTGGAGACTATAATTGCTTTGTTAAACAAATTTTGACATAAAATAACCCAACAAGAGTTGACAAACCATAAAACCAAACAAACAACTACCATTTATTCTTTATACTAACCTATAAAAATGTTTTAAAATGTTAACATAAGACCCTTTTGTCAGCCCTGTTACCATGTTATACTAAAATTAGATATAGATATTTAGTAATATATTTATTTATACTACTGCATGATGGTTAGAGTGTTTGCCAAAGGCCCAGGAGACCTGGGTTAAATCCCAAGTCATACCAAAGACTCAAAAAATGGTACTTGATACCTCCTTGCTTAACACTCAGCATTATAAGGTACTGATCAAGGATAAAGTGGAGCAATCCAGGGAAAGGAGTAGCACCCTCCCCTACACCTTGGTGTAGTAGCTATCGAAAAGGGAGCCTTCAGGTCATCCTTGGCTATGGTTGCTTTTTCTTACTTATTTGAACTAGAATTATAAATAGATATAGATATTTACTAAGCTTTACAGAGTCTTGCACAAGGTCACAACAGTAAGGCATCCTATAAGAACTAAACTTTCAACACAATCATATGTACATTGATACAAACTTGCCAACCAACAAATGTCAAGTAATAGATATATGTACATTTAGATATAATATATTTAATAGTTTGCTTTGACCTCAAAAGGTCATGGTTGTATATATGGTTGAAAGGGCACATGAACTATGCATACCCATGTTTATATGGCTTGAACAATAAAAGAACTTTTAAAAAGTTACCAACTAGCAACAGTGGCTAACATCAGTAGAAACAGAAGTAATGCGATTCCACTCAAATTCTGATATCTTTCCATGCAGATAAACGTGGTCAGATGAAGAAACTTCATTCCCTGCTCAACTTTTCATCCTGTCTCCAACATACCTAATAATAGACTGAATGCAGCCAGACTGGAAAACTTGCAATATCATTACTGTTGATACCAACATGATTTGTTTACAAAACAAAGCTTTTACAAGATGACCCAGTATACCTACTTACTTTTCTTCATACAAAAGAAGACAAAGCTTTTACAATATGTCTCAGTATATTTACTTACATCTCTTTCTATAAAACAAAGCTTTTACAAGGTGATCCAGCATATCTATTTACATATTCTTTATACAAAACAAAAAGCTTTTACAATGTCTCAGTATATCTACTTACATCTATCTATATAAAACAAAGCTTTTACAAGATGACCAAGCATATCTACTTCTCTTTATAACATAATTTTTTCAAGGATAGGTTTATAAACTAAAGTGTTAACAGTAAAGCTCTTTACTTTTCTGTTTATGTCTTTATTTAGTAGACTTACTATTGTCAATCAAATGTACTTAAAAGAATATCATAGAACTTTGAGGATCATATATGAAGCCATGAGCTAAACTACTTAGACTCCAAATGAGCACATATTAATATATTTAAGTAATTATTACCTGTAATGATTAAATAATGGGGTGATTAGAGATGATTCTCAGCTTACCAAGTAGCATTTTATGACAACATGATGGCTATTTTTTAATTAGCAAGTCACACAACAGTTTCACTCAAGACAACATGCGAGAAGCTATCTAAACTCAAAAAGGAGACAGATGTAGCTGTCTCTTGTGACAGCTGAATCTGTACTCCATTAAAACAAATGCATTTAGAGATTAGATTCACTTGATTATTTGCAAAGAAGCTGTCACCAAAGAGAATGGCAATGAGTAAAAAATAAAGGAAATGTATACTGAAACATACAACTTCAGTTTATACAACAAGCAACAACATTTTTTCTAGAACAAAAGAACCATAATTCAAATGATGAACATTATATTCCAGTACTGATGATATTCAAGAGACCACCCTGACAACGGAACTTAGAATACATTGACTGCACGCTCAACAGAGATAGGTAAGACCTCCCTCTAAAAAGAAGTGTGCTGGTTATTGCACTAAACTGCATTCGGTGGTGAAACTCCAATTCTGTTACCCTGGGGAGTATGGACTACTCTTCATTACTATTACTCCCAGGTCCATACAACTGTGGGCAAATTATTTGTATTATATAGGAATACTTGAAACTGCAAAAACAAATGATTAGGGACGAAAGTTTTTTTTAAATGGAATGGAACATTGAAAATATAGTTATGATTACAAATGATTCACAAATGAGTCAAATTTCAGCCTTAAGGAGTTTATATGATATTAAATAAACCAAATCAAATTCTGAAGAAAATGGTAGTTTTATAATATGCATCATAGAATTTTATTATTATCAACCAATTGAAACTCTAAATAAGAACTAATTTACAATGTGTGTAGATTATGATAAATGTATTATATAAGTTGGATAAATATAAAGATTTGCAAGAAGCATGAAAAATTATTGAATATCTTGAGAACTGATTATGGAGCTTTAATGCAACTTGGTAAACAAGCCGAGAACAACTTTTTCATGTATTATGATATCTGAAACAAAAAGTATAGCTGAATAATATTGTTAATAATATGATAAAGTAATATTATAATTTTAAGATGTGTACACGGAATCAGCTTTGGAGTAAAATTCTGTTAAAAATAAAAATGCATTTGGTAGACCCCAATATATAAAATATTATTAATAATAAAATGAAATCAGATTCTGTTTAGATGTGTACATGAAATAACCTTTAGGATTAAGGTCTATTAAAAAAGAAGATGCTTTTGATATACCCTACAATTAGTACATATAAGATATTCATAGACTTTATATGCTTTATTATAGAATTTTACAAGGTAGCTGGTACACAAAAATCTCTTTAGATCTCAGAAGCCAATTCTTCATCCTTCTAATAGATTAGTAAATCATTAAAAAAAAAAAAACACCTACATTGCTTAGAAAATTTGTCTTTGAGGTTAATTAATTAGTGCAGTGAAATGAATCGTTACTGTGTGTCCTTACTAAGATCTTGTACTAGATTGGACCAAGCTTAGTAAATAACTAGTAGACAACCTTATAACTGAAATAGTTATATACAAGAAAAAGTCAAAAGTTTTGGTAATGTGAGGCACAATTCTACAGCTCAGAATACTTCTGCCAAAGTTGTAAAGATGATGAACCACACAGGAGACTGTGAGATGCCAAACTCACCAGATATTTTCCAAGTGTTACTTGCCAGATTTGCCTTTATGGCTTGGAGTACTGCCTTTGGAATCCACACTTTTAGGCCTACCTGACCTGACCTTGGCCAATCATCAAGGTTCTTGCAAACTGAGTGAAATTTCTTGAACTATCTGGTTACTTCACTCTGATTAACTGCACATTCACCTTTCACACAAATGTTCTAGGTTGTTTCCATGGCTCGATTCAAACTTGTAAAACAAAAATTACAGAATTTAACTAAGATGCACATTTATCTGTGCAGCTTTGAAATCACACATATGGAATGAAGAAATGCACAACATGTCAATGCACCAACTACCATGATACTACCAACCACAGTAATTAACTTTTACGGCTTGAACTGCTTTGGTTACGTGATATTCTGATATACATACTGCAAACTAGTACATACCCAAATATTGCTCAACCTTTGACTCACCCTAGTATTTCCTATTGATGTTTGCTTAATGGTATATCAACCTTTGTGGATTATTTAATGCCAAAGCCATCCCAGTAGGAGAACTGTTTAAACAATAGATGGGTGGGATTAGCGGGTTAATGCCTTTGCCAAGGGTATTAAACTGAAAGTGAACATAACAGCACAAGTGGAATTCACACTTGCTTTCTTAGGACATTGCAGTCTGGCATGTTAGCCACTATGCCACAGGGATTCCCTCTTTACAAATACTTAAGCTCAAGTAAGAAAAACAAAAGAAAAACAATCATGGCTTCAAATGCTGATTTTCTAGTCAGGTAGGCAGACCCCCTACCACTATATGGAAAAATTGATGTATTACAATCTTTCTCCTGATATGTGGCATACTAATCTTAGTAAATATTAACAGGTTAACAAGGATTCTTTTCAGGAGCATGGCATAGAGATGTGGTTGTTCAGCTTCTTTAGATTGTTCATATCCACCTGCACACAAATCCTCCCTGCTACCAAGATCATGAAATAATGATCTCAAATTGAAACCCAATAGATAAAATGCAGCTAACCGGACAGATTATATTAATAGCAGAAAAATTATTGCATCCCGCAGTGAGCAAGTGAGCCATTTCATAACACCATACCTAAAATTGTCTGTTGAAAATCAACCTATAAAAGGATATACAAAAGAAGCAACAATGGAAGTGGGGAGAAAAAAAAAACTATGACTGGGCCCGGGTGAAAAAACTAGAAGACTTTATCAATAAGCAAAATTGCTATGATTATCAGTTATATTACTGGTAGTATCCTTGTTATTACTACTATTGTAACTGCAATATAAGCAGCAGCAGTGGAAGCAGCAGAAAAAGTAAAGTATCATACCCCATCACCACCACCACCACCACCAACAACAACAACCCACACCAATGGCCCGGATCATCCAAGCTGGTGGCATTAAGCAAACATTTGTACTTGATTGTTAGTTGCACCCCAGAAGGCCTGCAATTTTCTCGAGATTGGTGAATTGGGAAGGATAGGTCACAAAAAAATTTGTGTGCATAAAACTATCATTACTGAAAAATTACAAGGAATGAACCTTAAAAGAGCAGAGTATTCTATCGATTCATAAAAGAACATCACAGAAAAAATTTTAAAAGACAAGTATATGTGTGCGTATGTGAGCACAAGGGTAGGAGAGAGAAAGATATACAGATATTTATGTATATGTATGAACATTACATTCACAGATGGTTGTAGTCGTGTGTGCCTGTGTCAGTGTCTGTCCAGATAGAGGTGAGGTAGGTGAGAGAGATAGAGATATTTATGTATATACATTTGCCTGTACAGAGTTAGAGACATTTATGTATAATGCATGTAAATTACATCCATAGATGGTTGTATATGCACATGTAGAAAGAGAGAAAGGTTGGGAAAGAGGGACACACATTTATGCATATGTATGTAGATTACATCCATAGATGGTTGTGTGTGTGTGCACACACAAACACACACACACACACACACACACACATATATATATATATATATATATACACGTGTGTGTGTGTGTTATTTATACAATATTAGCTGCTACTACATATATAAGTAATATATAGATACACACAATAGTTGTATATATATATGTACACATCAGAAAAAATGAGTAGGAATCTTTACTCATTGCTATATATTATATTATATTACCTATATACACATAAACACATGAAAAGTTTATATATATATATATATATATATATATATATATATATATATATATATATATATTAGTACGAATTATATATATTTACATACATGAGTAATGCATATAGTACCTGAACTAGCCACAATCCTTCAGGGCAAATGTTCTGTGAATGGACAAAACTAAAACAAAGAATTCTGACTGAAAATTGTAGTATTCACAATACACAACACTTTTGGTAATAATATTTGATTTCATTTGCAGATGTTTTAAATTAACATTTTAGGTTTTCAACAGGGTCTGTTTCAATTTCAGAGAATTGAAAGCTTTTTTAAATTGATATGTCACTGAGAAATGAACCCACACCAGGAGGCTCATCAGATCTCAATTCAGATGCTTGAAGAGAATTGGTGGAATGCAATCTGTACAAAAGTACTTGAGAATTAGCACTTGACCTCAATACATCCCAATCCATAATCTTGAACATCATAGGAAAAGTGAGCAAGCTGGGCATTTGGGTTCCTCATACTCTTAGTGAGAAGAATAAAGAAGATTGCATATCCATAGCAACAAGTCTTCTTTCAAGGTAGAGAAATGATCCATTTCTCAAGAATACCATTACAGATGATGACACATGGGTCTTTTATGACAACATTTAATGCAAAAGAGAGTGGATTGACAAGGACAAATTTCCACAGCCTACCCCAAAGACAGAGCCTCATGGAAAAAAAGTTATATGTGTATGGTGAGATCATAGTGGTTTTATTCATTTTAAGTTTTTAAACTGCAATCAGACACTCAACACAAATTTATACTCTGCAGTGTATATATAATAATCATCTAAGAAAATGCTCTGAACTCATCAATGGTAGAAACATTATAGTTCTCCTTGATAACACAAGGCAAAATTCAGCAAGAATTATGCAAGGAAAAAATATTGGATTTAGGCTGGTCTGTTCTACTCCATCCACCATATTCATCAAACCTTGTGCTAAGTGATTTCCATCCTGTTCATTTTTTACAAAATGTACTGAATGACAAAAGATGTTCTTGAGAAGATTGGGTGAAAACCTCTTGGGCTCAAAACCAGCTGAATTTTACTTAAGAGGAATCAATAAGCTATCTGATAAATGGCAAGGGGTGATTCAAAATAATAATGAATATACTGTAGATTGAAATTAATTCATTGTTAAATTATTTCTGAATAAGTCATATTTCACAAAGACTGAAATTATTTATGACTTAACCCTATATATATAGATGTGTGTGTGTGTGTGTGTGTGTGTGTGTGTGTGTGTAGTCCATAAGTACTGGAAGGGGCTCCAGTCTAATAAAAAAGTCATGATGAACCCAACACTTCTAGGAGACATTAACTCCAAATTCAAAACTGGAAAAGGAAGCTCCAGCATTGAGCTTCTGTTGACTTGTAGGTATCCTTTGATGGGAAAAGTATAAGAGAAGCTACTTTAAAATAAAACTGGCAGTTTGCAAACTAACTAGTTATCTTGCTATGCTTGTCACTGGGCTGTAGATATGTAGACCTAAAGAGTAGCGTAAGTATTGTATAAGCATATGTCACTAAACCAACAATGTATGGATGTTTTACCACCTTATAATCTGATGTATCTTGTATATTTTTCACAATTTGAATTAATTTTCAGTCATGGTGTTTGAGTTGTAATTTTGGTGGTAAAGATGGCAATCATTTGTCAAGATACAACAAATCATCATATGATGATTGAGTTGTAATCTTGGTAGTAAAGGTGGCAGTCATTATACCTAACAAAAACACTCCTACAGATGCCATTCTTTTAGTTCTGTATACAATCATATATTTGTACACTTAATTTTATTCACTTGCTTATAACATATAAAGTTAATTTTATATCTTTTTTTTGTCTTCATGAGAAACTTGTGATCAATGTAAAAACTCTAGATTTATCATTGGCAGAACTTATTAAAACAATGTGTCCTTTTTCTCCTTATTTCTTTGATTAAATTACACTATCAAATTCAACAGATACAAATAAGATTGTTCTGTCTTGTATTATTTATTTCTCTTTTATTCTCAAAACTAAAAGGTGAAACTGAAAAAATAAAATTATTTATCAATGTTTGATCAAGTATATAACTTCAGGTTTAGTTCAGTCTGATTTTTTTTATTTCTTTATTTTTTTTTGGGGGGGGGAATGACTTCAAAAGATAAAACATTATTTCTTTAATTACTGTGTATTATTGCTTTCTTTGATATTCTCTATTAGTATTGGCCTAGTGGATAGAGTGTTCACCAATGGTCCGGGAAACCTGGGTTCAATCCTAGGTCGCATCATACCAAAGACTTTAAAAATGGTACTTGATACCTCCTTGCTTAACAATCAGCAATATAAGGTACATATCAAGGAAAAAGTGGAGCAATCCAGGGAAAGTAGTAGCGCCCTTCCCTACACCTCAGTGTAGTAGTCGTTGAAAAGGGAGACTTGGGGTTGGCCTCGACTACGGTTGCCAACTTTACTTACATTAGTAGGCACTCTATTTCTATATTAGAGACAATCATGTTGTAACTGTTATTGTTATAGAAATGGACCTGTCAGCCCGAGTTCAAATCCTGAATGAAGTTGTTTGCATTGCCCATAGATTTAACCTTGGTATGTCAACCTTTCTAGAAGGGAAACAGAATTCAAACCAGTTATAGCCAAGAAGAGGAATGGGCTCTTCCAAGACAATTAGTGTAAAAAGAAATGCAAACAGCCTTGGCAAGGATTTGAACTCAGGTTACTTATTCCACTTCCTACAATGATAACCATTACACCATGAGTGCCTCCTTGCCAGATTACTATTTGCTATATTATCCTATCTCATCAGTAACTACAAGATGATAATTGCTTTAACTACTTTCATCACCATCTACAAACTGTCTAATCATATCCATTCCATTGAAAAAGGTTAGTTGGGTTTTATGGCATATCAACCATTGTAGGTTATTTAATGCCAAATCCTGTCTATTGTGACGGTGCCATTAAAATATTTATCCCAAGACAGGAGTTCATTCTTCGCACGTATGAAGTCGGGGCAGTCTGGCCCTTGATCCCTCGCAGAATAAGTCCTAGTTATGAGTCCTTTCTCAGGCATATGGGAACTAGCAGATAATGTGGGGATTAATTTGGGCTAGATTGACTGCCGCTGGCAAGGGATTTCCATTTTTCATGTTACACACACCCACCAGACCACTTCATCTTCCTAACCCAGGGATAGTGGAAGATATGGGCCTCTAGGTTTAGATATAATAAAATTATTTATCGCAGTTGACAATTCTGTTTTCAAGTGTGATATTTTTAAAAGGCGAATAGGACATTTAGCGAGATTAAATTGAGGCAAATGAAGCTGAAAAGGAACATGCGAAAGACAACTTGATAGGCAGACAACACAATGAATAAATTTCAACATGAGGAGAGATGTAAAATATAACAAGGTTTTTAATACATGCGGACATACATATTTAACGTGTCGGCTATATTATCAGCGGATAATATCAAATATACAAATGTCTTTCTTCCTTATTCTTTTCTTTCTTTCTTCCTTCTTTAAATTGAGAGAGAGTATGTAATTGCAATACTTAGGAAGGGTGGAGGGGGAAAACAGTCTTAAGGTTTACTTAGCTTTTCGACAACGGGTTTCTTCTGAGAGTATTTTCTTTAACAGGCTAGCAGGATTCTATGGAGCTCGGCTTGAGGGCGTCAGCTATCTCTTGTCCAAGAGCTCTATTTCGCTTGTTCACCCGGAGTTTTGGCCACAGTGTCAACACATCTTGTCACACCAACTGCTGTCCTAAAACTAAATTCTTCCTTCCTATTTCTGCTGACGAAAAGGGTGCTACTTCCGTTTTTAGGGTTCCAGCCAATTATTTGGCCTCTTTCTCCTTCCTTCACCCTGTCAGGTGATTCATTCGGACTACTATCTCTATCCAGTATATCCCCTTCTTTATCCATCCGGTAACAGAGTGCAAACATCTGTTGGCTTTCATTCTGACCCGGATTTGTTACTTCAGCTGCGAGGAATTGACCTACATTCCTTCTTCCTCTTTTAACAGTCAGTCTTTGGTGGCCTATTAATTCAAACACGGAGGGGTAGGGGAAATTTCTTATTTCTCTCCTCTCAGTGGTAGACCACATGACACTATACATAGATGATTCATAAACAAAAAGTTTGTAGGTAGGATTTTAAACAAGTCAGAATTCATTTGTTTGTTCACAGTTAAATTGCTTCAAGTATTCCTATCTAACACAAATAATTATATTTAGTATTTAGTAGGAAATGGACACGGTGACACGAGTTCAAATCCTGGACGAGGTTGATTGCATTTCACATAGCACTAATACTCTGGGGAAAGGTATGAATCCAATAATTCTCCCTGCAGCTATGGGTAAATAGTAGGACAGACTGAGTTCTTCAGCCTTGGTAAGGCAATTAGTCTAGGAGAAGGAAAACTCTGAATTCAAACCTGTTAAACTCCGCTCAAAAATTGACCTTATGTCATATCCTGCCCGAGCGGAGGGGTTGGTTAATAGGATTATATTTAGCATTAATCATTTGTTGTTATATCATTGAATGTTTTCAAGTATTGTTATTTAACAATAAAAATTCAGTATAACATCAGTTATTTGTTTGCACCCAGTTAAATGGTCAGACAGTTCTATTTTACCCAGAGATGGGATCCTATCAGGTACTACCACTCCAAGCCAGAGTGAGCCTGGGAGTAATGGCAATGCTCTTGGACTGGAGCCTCAGCATCAAATGGTTTAGTGTCAACTCCAGGACACTCATTGGGAGGAGGTCTTACCTCCCTGCAGAGATACAGTCGGTATATTCTACAGCTCCAACCAACTGGGCTGCCTACTGAAAAAAGTAAGAAGATGCAAGACAATAAAAAAATTTAATTAAAAAAAAGAGAACTATCTAATCAGCCACTCCAGAACAAAAACATTTCTTCTAAGATATCATTTTAGCTACTCCAAAACAAAGAAATTTCTAATGAATTATATTACATCAATTGTGTTTTTGGTTTTAGGTACTAGTATTTGTTGTAAAGGTTTCTAGTTGACTATCAAAATTTTACAAGTAAAAATTGTAGTTTATCTATGCTTTTCAGTATGATAGCAATGTCATTTTCTTCCATTTGTCAGTACTGATTCAAACTTTGAACATATCACAAAATTTTTCCACAGCCCCAACCACCTTCAAGTTCTTTACAGGTTTTAGAGATGAAAATGATACTGTTGATACCTGCCCAAAATAATTCTTTCATCGCTTAATCTATTCACCCAAACCCTCCACTATATGACACAAGGTCAGTTTGTTAAGCCGGGTATAGCTGGTTTGAATTCACTTTTCCTTCTTCTAGATTGATTATCTTACCAAGGTTAAAGAACCCAGTCTGCCCTACTGTTTATCCATAGCTGGGGGTGGGGGCAAGTGATGGATTCATACCATTTTCTAAGAGCATTACTGTGAAGTGAAATGCAAACAGCCTCATCCAGAATTTGATTCGATTTTTTAACTGTTACACTGAGTGCTCCTCAATCATCTAATCTAACTGAAAAAATGATATCTGCTGAGTTTTAATCATTGCTAATATAAGCAACAATGAAGTCGTAGTTATAGCAACCATGAAGTTACATGCAAATCTAGTCTGAGAAGGTGGCTGGCCATTTGGGTAGCAATGCAGCTATATGCTGATGGATGAAGACAAATTATAAGAGATCAAAAGAAGCAGCTGAAATGTTCACTGATTACAGTGAGCAATGCACTTGATTATATAAGGCCTTACAGTCATAAATCAAGGGCTGTCTGGTTTGGGGGATAGGATAAATAACCTTTATGCTGAGTTATTTCTATATTAAGTTATTTTTTGGTTGAAGTTGTGGAAAGCAATAAATTACGAGTTGGTTTGGTTTCTTTGTTTAATAGCATATCAACCCTTGTAGGTTATTTAATCCCAAAGCCATCCTTGTAGAAGGACAGTAGTAGTACTATTTAACCATAAACTGAGGATATAAAAGAGTTTGTACCTTTCCCAAGGTATATAGTCTGAAAGTGAACATAATAGCAAGTTCAAACTTGCTTACTATGAAGCCACTACATCACGGAGACTCCCCTAACAAATTAATAAAGTTTAAATAGAAAATAAAACCAATATTGAAATATGAAAATAAAAAATAAAACAATATGTCAAAGTATTATTTGTTAATAGTTTGAAGGGGATGCAAATCCTCAATCAAAGTTGTGGGTTCACAAGCTGACAAAACAATGCACTCACAAATCCAAGGTCAAAATTCCATGGGCTTAAGTCCATGGGTCAAAAAGAATATGCAAAAAATAAGGGCTGAAATATGACAACACAGATGCAAACAAATGTAACTTGTCTATTTGCCGAGTTTGCACTGAATTCATAAAAAGTGACAGTCTTAACAGACTGTTGCTTTTTATGAATTCAGTACAAAAGACTGTTATGAGAGTGAATTTTGTGATTAGCTAAGACGAACAGGGACAGGTAAGAATTTATATATTCCACCATCTCCAAAAATATTTGATCAGTTTTCTGCTGACAGCATGCAAAGTCTTTCAACTAGTACTACACTTTACAATAAATAGAAAATGAAATATCCCATAATTCCACTTCCACCAAAGGTTTAACTCTTGGCCCCCAAAATAAGAACTCAGGTTCTTTCAATGACTTGCCAGCTCACTGGATATGTGCATTTTGCAGACATCCCAAAATTAGCAATGCATACTTAAAAAAAAAAATAAAAGAAACACATGAATGGTGACCTTGATTCAATTTGAATATACTAAATACTTAAAAGTACACAAAATTCCCCAACATTAAATGCATACTACTCAGCAAATTGGGTGGGGTGTAATGTGGGGCTTAATGAATTAATAAAGTTTAAATAAAAAATAAAAGCTAGAATAAAATTCACAATAAAACAAATGAAATATCCTATAATTCCACTTTTATCAAAAGTTTAATTTTTGGCAGAGAAGAACTCCACTTCTTTCAATGCCTCACTAGCATGGACACGTTTTGCAGATCTCCCAAAATAAGTAGTCCATACAATATAACTTTTATGATAATTCATGGGCTAAATAAAAAAAAAAGAAACATTTCACAAGAGATCCCATAAAGTAACCCATTTTTCTGTTCCTTAAACTTTATATTGCTGAACAGTATTAAAAGTGAAGATTTGGGATTTCAACTTTGAACATAAGAATTATCTCTTAATCTGTCAGAAATAGCCTGAACTACTTTGGATTTTATACATCATCTAAGTTATCAATATTCAAGATGGGACTTTAGCTTTTGTCATTCTTGTTAGTTAAACCAAAGGTAAAAAATAAGTTTTCATTGCAATGATAACTAGTCCATTTAAGAGGCCAGATTTATTTATATTCCCTATCTAATACTTATCAAGATTCTGCTCACCCATAGCAACCTTTGTAAAAATCCTTTTTTCAGTGTCCATCAGCTTATTGTGCCAGATCTGATTCAACAGCAGATCAGTTAAAAGTTGTTGTACTGCTTAACCTTTAGCACTTTGTAAATGACTTTGTTTGCCAAGCAAAATGTTTATCCAAGTGCTTGTATAGGTCAATCCAATCACCAAACAATAAAATCTGAATTTTGCAGTTATGTTGTCATGTCCTGTTATGACAACAGCAAAAACAAACTTGCTTTCAAGGATACTAAATCCAAAAAATCTTAATGCATTGACTGGTTGTTTGTGTTTTATGGTATGCCAAATATATATATACACAGTAGTGGCTATACGTTTAGGAGCAGAACAACAACAAATATCTAAATGATTTTTACTTGAAAAAATTTGCATGTATGTTAATGAAATTTTCACAAAATATACTTGGAACATATATGCATTTATTACAAATAAAGTTTTATAAAGTTTTCTAAATCTTCTTTTACAGTAAATTGATAATCAACTGAAAAAACAAAAATATACATTTTGTCCTGGTCAAAAGTTAATGAATGCATCATAAATCCTTGTTAGGTCAATACATAAACTAAAGAAAAATTCAATATTTAGTTAATTTTCCTTTGCATTGGATTACTTTATTGCATCTTCGACTACATGAGCCAATTAACTTCTTACAAAAGGTGGTAATGATACTTTCCCATTCCTTTTTTCAGAAAACCCTATAAATCATCAATATTTTGAGGATTCCTGTTCTGAGCTTTCTCTCCAATGATCTTCCATACATTTTCTATAGGATTCATATCTGGGCTTTATGGTGGCCACTTCATAACAGCAATTCCTTCTTTTTCGAGAAAACTTAACACAGTTTTAGCTTTGTGGCAAGGTGTGTTGTCTTGCATAAATATTGGAGTTTCAACTGTCCCTTTGCATAAATGAGGAAGAGCATGCAGGCAAAAAAGTTTTTTTTATAAACACTGGCATTAATATTACCATGAAAATGAACAATGGGTCCAACTCCCACTGAAGAAATCATCTCCCACACCATTACACTCCCCAGTCCAAATTTCACAGTTTTCTTTGTCCATTGAGGAGATAATTGTTCCCTATTTTTACATCTAACAAACCTCTTAACATCAGATCCAAACAAGTTGAATTTAGATTCATCACTAAAGTGAACCATATTTCATTGTTCTTCTGTCCACAGAATATGCTCTGTGGTGAAGTTAAGACGAACCTTTTGATTTTTCTTTGAAATCAAAGGTTTGCAACATGGAATCCAAGCCACTAATTTTTCCTTATTTAACCTACGAGAAACAGTTTTTGTAGATATTGGCTTTATTGTTTGCTTACAAAATGCATGATAAATAGACCTTGCTGTACTGAAACAGTCTTTTAACAATCATCCCATCTTCCTGTTTGGTAGTCATAGGAGGCCTGCCAGTTCTCAGTTTTGGTTCAAGTGTCTTGTCAGCCTTAAATCTACTGATTACGCAATAAACAATGCTTTTTGACCTTTGTACGATGCCGGCAATTTCAGAATAGGATTTGCCTTCTTCATGATTTGCTAAAATGAGCTTTTTTCTTCTCGAATTAAACAATTACATGCTTTCACCTCCATCTTGCTAAAAATATTTCCAACAATGTATGACAGTGGACTATAAATCAAAATTAGCAATGAAGTTATTCAAAAATTACCTAAATTACTATAATTTAACAACATTCCTTAACTTTTAATCATGGCAAAATGTACATTTTTGTTCCTTTTAGTTCACTATTAATTTACTGTAGAAAATTTTTTAGAAAACTTTATATGTAATAAATACATATAGGTTCCAAGTATATTTTGGGACAATTTCGTAAACCTACATGCAAATTTTTTCAAGTAAAAATCATCTAAATATTTGTTATTGTTCCATTCCTTAAATTATGGCCACTACTGTATATATTATATATGGTTGGTAAGTTGGTTGTGTTTTATGACATATGTTATTTAATTCCAAATCCAGCATTTGCATATATATATATATATATATATATATATATATATATATATATATATATATGTCATATAGGATTTGTAAAGGAACATTTAATAGGTAAAATTATTTTCAAATGAGCCACAGCTCATTTGTTTCAACACAGTATTGTAATTTACTGTTTGCACACAGTTAAATGGTTTCAACTACTACTATTTATTGTTTGCACACAGTTCAATGGTTTCACCTATTGCTATCTAACACTAATAGTTCTAATTGAACACAGTTAAATGGTTTCAAGTATTGCAATCTTGTACAAAGAATTCAATTTAATATTAATCATTTGTTTGCACACAGTTAAATCATTTCAAGAATAGTAAATGATTAAATAGTTCTGTTTGACCCATAGATGGGACTCTAACAAGTACTATCACTCTAGGTGAGAGTGGACCTGAGAGTAATGGCAATAAAACGGTACTGAACATTACCCAATGCTCCAGAACTGGAATCATACCAGCAGATGACTTGGTGTCACATCTAGGACACTCATTAGGAGTGGGGTCTTACCCATATGTTGAGATGCAGCCAGGATATTCTACAAGCCTAGCAGACTGGATTGTTCGGTGAAAAGAGAAAAGAAAACATTGAAAATGGACATAATATGAGTGAATAATGTAAAATGCTAAAGGGTAAAATGTCGCTAGTAAACTGAAATTGGAAGCAGATAACAGAATTTGTTCTATATTCAAGGTCAATCAGCTTACTAGGTTAACAAAGCCACAAATGAAGAGTAAGTATTTTCCTAACCTCCAAATATCAAAGCTCTGGTGATGAAGCTGGGAATATACTGACTCTCCAGACAGGTAAGACTCCTCCCACCCAACAATAAAAGGCGTGTCCTGAGTATGACACTAAACTCCATCTGATAGGGAGGTCAGAGATCTAGAGAGTATGGAGTCCTCCTTGATTGCCATTACTCTCAGATCCACTCTGACCTTGTTAGAGTCCCATCAATGGGTCAAATAGATCTACTTAAAAATCATTTGTTTTCATTAGGACTGTAAGCAAAAAAAACCAACTACACAAAAAAGTGTAAATATGAATATACAATGAATGCAATTCCCTAACCTCTAGGCATAAAATAGCCCCAAACAGGTTGTCATGCCATTAAAATCTATCAACCAATCAAGTACTAAGCACATAAAGAAACATAAATAATGTGCCAAAACTTCAAGTATCTTCTTACAATCTCAATTATCCAATCACTCCCTATTCAAGGAAATTATATAATAACCAATTATATAATAACCAATTATATTATTAAAAATTATATAATAACCAATTATATAATAACCAATTATATTATTAAAAATTATATAATAACCAATTATATTATTAAAAATTATATAATAACCAATTATATAAAAACCAATAATATCATAACCAATTATATAATAACCAATTACATTATAAGCAACTGCAAAAAAAATAAATAACTCCATAGCAAAATTTTAATTTTTTTTTAGTTCCAAATTATTCTCCAATTGCTCACACCTAAAGTAAATGAAAAAGACAATTTTCTCTTCAAACTTGCTTTTGTGTCCAGGGTAATGAAATTTTCAAAACATGATAGGAGACTCTCTTTGGAGGCTGATAGGTGAAAGTGATTTACATTACAGTCACAAATCCTAAAAAAAATACCCATTTCTAAACATTTTTGTTGATTTTAGTATAAATAAATGTAAATTTGGATTCATATGTTGTTTTATTCAGGCCTCATGTAAATGAAAATGTGCAAATTTACTTATTTCTATGAAGAAAATAAGGTCAATTTCCAAATCTAAGTTTAAAAGGAATAATGGAAATTTTCCATACTTTTACAATGTAAGCAATTAAGAAATAATGCAAACTATCCAAGAACAAAATGTGTTACATAGTGTAATTAACAAGTCCTGTATAATAAGCATTTACTAGTTATCTCCCTTTAGGAAATTATGATAAACCATAAGTACTAACACAGACATCCTCCCACACACAAACTCAAAAGTTTCAAACTGATTTATTCTCTAAGAGCATTTTCATGTTATTGCACTAGCAAAAATCCTCTGAAAGGATGCCATTTTTGCTTTATTACAAAACCTGTACCATTAAATATAGATATTAAATGAGGGTATCTTACTGTATAGAAGTAGGCAAGCTTATCTTGCACAGACCACTATTACTAAAGTGAGTTCTCTCCTTGTGTTGTACTATTATAAGCTTAGTAAATATTTCTGACTGAAATAATCAGGTAATTATCACCAGTCCTATAGGTCAGCATTCAAAAGCAGATGAACTATGAAACTTTCAATAGTGATTTCTTAAGAGGCTGGCTGTTCATATTTGGAAAATTGGGGGATCAGAATCTTCCTTGCACCATTTTCTCCATATTTGATCTCATGCAATGCTACACAAAGTGAGCACCTTGGCATTAAGTAATAGTCTATAAACTAACAGAGTAGCCTATTATAACTATAATGAGTTTGATCTTCACTGGGTGCTCATCATATGTGACTTTGTACCAGACTAGATAGGCATAACTAATATCAATATATGAGGATGGGATAAAGTCCCAGGTCTTTTCTTTCTTTTTTGATATGTATATATCCTCTTTTTTTTTAAGTTTAATAAATTGCTATATCAATTGCAGATTTACAATAATAAAGTCATCCTGAAAACAACTTGTTCCTATCAGATCACTGAAGTTAAGCAGCAATGAGCTATTTCAGTTCTGAGATGGGTGACTACTTAGAAACAGTAAGTACTGGAAGCAGACTGAGGCCTGTGTACCAGATTAAGCAATGCTTAAATAAAAATAATATAAGTAAACATGACCTGTAGTTAACCCATGCTGAAAATGCTGGTTCTGATCATATCACTGAGGTTAAGCAGGAATGAAACTGAGATGGATAACCACTTAGGTACAGCAGGTACTGTAAGCAGGCCAGATTAAGCAAAGCTTGAAGTAATCATGACTTATTGTCAAATCATACTGAAAACACTGGTTTCCCTAAGATCACTGAGCTTCATCAATGAGCTTCATCAATTCTGAGAATTGCTTAGGAACAACAAGTACTGTAAACAACTTGAGGCCTATGTACCAAACTAAGCAATACTTAGTGAATAAGGACTACTATATTGTATTTTGTGCAAAATACTTGTTACTTTTAGTATATAAAGTTAATATGCAAATATAACAATAATTATGGGACAGAGATAGTATATGATTTATATAATTACATATAACAAAAGAGTACACTTTGAAATCATTTCATTATTTTTATTTAATGCTTTCAAATGAATTAATATTCAGAAGATACTTCTACAATGGAAATCACATTTTGTTTTGAAGTTCATCATTTTGAAGCAATGTATGGTGATGGGTGGTTGAGAAGTAATTTATATCTGGTGAAATTTTATGTTTTCTCATTGAGGGTATATTGAGAGAGAGAGACAGAGAGTGCTCAAAAATAAGCCTCAGAGGATTTTCTCTTGGATATAATCATCGTTGGCTGACTCTCAATTTTGATGGGGGTGGTGGCAGATTGCAAATTCTGATTGTAGATTCTAGTGCAGAAGTTAAGAATGTTTAATAATATGCTGAGAATAAAGAGAATACTTGGGTGGCTGGATATATTCCAGAGTTTAAAAGGAAGCAGATGCGTACACACATACACATAAAAACAAAGATGAAATGAAAGCATATAGATGTTTCTCTTTTCAAGGACTTACATATACATTTATAAATATACACACATACACTTAATTATATATGCATGCACTTATATTTTCACAAAAACTAATACATACACTTGCATTAGTATCTTATCATTGGTATCTGTCAAGGTTTACTATGGAGGTGACAGCCTTTTGCTGCTACTGACAAGGTAAAATAGTTGTAGGAAAGTAGTTCGTCTAAATGCTCATTAGGCCAGTCTCTTTTTCTCAATCATTATGACAAACATGTGACAAGTCAAAACATCAAGTAAGATGATAGAGTACAGGGAGTATTAGATTCAAGCTTTTCTAAAGCTATCAGTGAATCTAGGTAATTTCAGCCAGAAAAAAGGTATTTAACACTGCTGGTAACACAAATAAAATTAGATATATAGAAAAATGTACAAATAATCATAATTAAGACTTAGATATACATGGTGCCTTCAATAAGTTTCCAGACTTTTTTGTACAGGCATGTAAAATTGCCATAGACTCTTGAAAATTCACTATGTTATTGCTATACATCTTATGAGATGACTGACCAATTTTTATGATTTCAGTTTCAAATGAACAGCTACAGCAGGAATTGGAATACACCCTACTAAAGGCTGATTGTCACAACTAGTGAATTTCAAAAATGCAATCTGGATGTGACAACACTTTAGAAGAATGATATGCAATAAAATTCTGCTTAAAACTTGGAAAAAATCCCACAGAAACATATGGAATGCTTCAGACTGCTTTTCGACCATCTTACATGAATCAAGCATCAGTTTTTACGTGGCATAAGAGATTCAAGGAAGGCAAGGAGTCTGTGAGGGATGATGAGAGGTGTGGGAGGAGTAAGGAAGTCAATACACCAGAGTTGATTGGCCAAAGGGTTACTATGTTGAGGTTTTAAGGGAGTTCAGGAAGAGATTCCGTCAGAAGAGGCCAGCACTTTACAAATCGGGCCAGTGGCATTTCCGCCAAGACAATACACCAGTTCACAACTCCATCCTTGTCACAGGCTATTTGACTAAGATGGGGATCAAGATAGTTCCTCACCCTCCCTATAGTTGAGACCTTATTCTCTGTGACTTTTGGTTATTCCTTAAGCTTAGAGGCTGTCATTATGAGACAATTGAGGAGATGAAAGAGGCTGTGATGAAGGTCATTGACCTGCTCTCATAAGAGGACTTCCATGGGGCCTTCCAGAAGTTGTTGGAACGGTACAAGTGCATTGCAGCCGGAGGAGATTATTTCGAAGGGGACTAGAGTTTCCTGTGTGTACTATCAATAAAAGTGCCCATATGAAAAAAGTCTGGAAACTTATTTAATGATCCCCATATATGCAGAAAGATATACCAATACATTCAAAATAAAAGAAGACTGTCTGATATATGATATAATGAAACAAAACATTCTTATTATATTGTCTATGATATATATAAGATATGTGCTTTCTGAGTAGGCAAGGTTGGCAGTGACCACCATGGCTAAAACTATAAAAGGTTAATTAATGCATATAAAAGTAAAAGATTACCAATTCATAGTACATTGTAAATTAATCTAATAAACTCAATTTATCCTCTCATGCCTTTCAAACACACCATATATAATATGCATCATAAAGTCTAATCCAGATGCCCTGGATACTGCTAAAAGCCATATTTGATTATGGACAAGCACAAATTCTGCTTCCACTTTTATTTTATAAAGGTCAACTGTCTACCTTGAATGAATACTCATGGTAGATACCTATATATATCTATATATAAGTAAGCACAGCAGAGACATAGAGTCAGTGGTGGCTTGGTAACTCTCAGTTTCTTACTTATGTGATCATCAGGCCATATGTGTAGACAGTATTGCACTTGAACAATACTGTGTTTTGCCAAAAAAGTTTCATTCAAAAGGGTGAAACTGGCTTTTGCTCTGATGAATGCATAAGCAAGAAACTGATTTACCAAGTACTGTTAAGTTTATGTGTAAGTAAAGTAAAGTTGATGACTAGAAGGCTCCCTTTTCAATAGCTACAACACTGAGGTGTAGGGGAGGGCACTACTCCATTCCTGGATTGCTCCACTTTACCCTTGATCTGTACCTTTTAATGCTGAGTGTTAAGCAAGGAGGTATCAAGTACCATTTTTAAAGTCTTTGGTATGACACAACCAGGGATTGAACCCAGGTCTCCCGAACCATTGGCAAATGCTCGACCCACTAGGCCAATGAGCTAGTAAGTCTATGTGTACACTATCCTAACGTAAAGATATACACTCAATCAATGATATTAAGCACTCTTTATTTATAGATATAGCAAACTATATATATATATATATTTATATATATTAGAGAGAGAGAGATGATCTAAAGTATAAGGACCATTGATTTTGTTTTTAATTTAAATGACGATGTATATACAGATGACCAAATTTATAGATAAAGTAATGATATCTAGATATCTATGCTATCTAAATAAGTCAGTGCCAATAAGAAAAAATCTTGAAGCCAGTCTCAATACATTTGGGTGAGACACAGGTTTGTGCAAGTGCAACACTCTCTATACCCACCAGACCAATATGCATACATCATTTTCTTGTTTCCAAAACTGAAAATTCATCTCAAGAGTAAGATATGAAGACATAGAGGACATTTAAAGAAATACAATGGAGCAGCTTCACACCATATCAAAAGAGGCGTGTTAGAGTGCTTCAACCGATAAAAAATCTCACTGTAATAAGTATGTTAAGTGCCAAGGGGAGTATTTTAAGGAAAATTAACATTTAATTCACTGTTCATTTCTGTTTGAATGCACTTTGCATACATTTCATATCTTCTACACATTCTTATCCACTATTAGGAAACTGGAACTGCGCAATCTACTCGATCTACAATCACAATGGTTAAGATATATGAACATTTAGTTGGCTCAGATCCATGAAGATCAGTGAATATAGATTCATATATCTACTGTAAGATGTGACAGTATGAAGTACTTATTCGGATAGATATATACAAGGACATCAAGTGGAAAAATAAATTTTGTACTCTTAATCACTCTCTCTCTCTGCTTATATAAACTTATATTTAAGTATATACACACATTTACAGCTCTTTATATACTTATGAGTTTAAATCAATATGTCTGTAGGCTGGAAGTTATTAGAATTTTTTATGATATAATGTTTGATGAATATGATTAGAAGTATATGCTTTGACAAGGTGGGAGATTATAAGGAAAATATTTGTTGTGTTAAAAAAAGGATTTTACAATTACTAGGATACAGACATATTGATATACCTACATACACAGAGATAATTTTAAAGCTGCACGCAGATTTTATATTTTTCACACAATTCTCACCTTTGTACAGGCCTTACTGCGGAGAAATTAAGACATAATTCTATTTACTTTTCCTAGTTTTTAAAGACGTGGCACGATGTTTCCACAAGAAAAATGTTCAGCTACGAAACTTCTTTCGAAATATATATATATATATATATATATATATATAGATAGATAGATAAGCACACTCATATATATATATATACACACACACATATGTACATATATATATATATATATATATATATATATATATATATATATACACTCATATATATATATATATATATAGACACACATGCA
>CAUZXS010001640.1:52500-63706 GCA_963585895.1 Sepioteuthis lessoniana | reverse complement strand
ACTAGCCTTTCCCAGCCCCCGTCTCAAACAGTAAACCGTCTCCAAGCATACTTAAAGTTCATTTGTAAATAAACGCTAAAAGGGAAAAGGAAGGATTTGAACTCACACCTGCCAGCAGAGAAAAATATTTCAATATTGGTCAGAATGTCTTTAAGTCCTATTAATTTAAAATGCTGAAAATTTTACAAAATGTTATGCTGTATTTTTGTTTGTAAAATATTGCTTAAACTGTGCGTTTTAAATGTAAAGACACGCTTACTATAAACCCAAATTGAATATATGACTCTGTCCAAATGTCAGCGAACACGGCAAAACGTTTTTGAATCTTTTCTAAAAGTCTAAAATTCTTAAAGCCCTAACTAGTTTAGAAGAAAAACTAAAACCTAAAACTCCCAATGCTACCACACCAAAAAAAAAAAAAAAATTGTCATTTGTAAAAGCTATATAATTCCTAAAGCCTCCTCGGCTCCCAACGGTAGTATAGAAGAAAAACTAAAAAGCCTAGAAAAATGTCCCAATACTGCCAAAAAAAAAAAAAAATTCAGTACCAGTGAAAGTCTGACAAAAGTACCTTAATCCTGGACTTTAACTAAGTTAAAACTTAAATTAAAATTACCCCCCACTTTTTTTTTACGTACACATGGGAAGCAGCATGATGTACGTAAAGGTATTTGAATAAGCCCTTTGACGACCAAACTGAATACCTAAACAGGTCCTGGACGTGAGTTTGACGACTCAACGCTCAGGATCGTTAGTTCGATCGGGGAACTACTACTGCTCCTCTATAAGAGTGGCTTCTATAGAAGAGAATAAAACAGCCATCGAAAGATAACCATGGCCATCTTATATAATGTAATTTTATTGTTCGAATTCTAATCTGAACTGTGTTATTTCAAAATGTCTTATCAATATTTAAATAAAACGGCACCAACTAATCGTTATTTGATGAAGACCACTCACCATTATCAATTATTTCATTTAGTCTGGGGCACTTTTCGTAATCTTAGGTGGAAATAAAATCCGGAAATTATTTATTCGGTTTCGGAGAAGATTACTAAGACGCTTTATCCATAAAAAAACTATTGTGCCTCAGTATTTTCTTATATCATATGTCCATAGAACATACGTAAACTTTAAACTGAGATTAACTTTACTTTACAAACGATGTATCTTATGATACTAGTGAACTCTAAAGTGAATGTTGTAATAGATGTACAGCTGACGAATGTTGTTCAATCCATCTGCCCGACGAAATGATTGATACAGAAAAGGCGAGAAAACTAACATAAATTTGACTAATACAAATTATGTTCCTGAATCTAATGTGTTATTTTTTATTGCTTATTTCGTAAAAATATAAGTAATGAACATTATTCCCTGAAAGGTTTCTTTCTGTACTCTGAGTAATGAAATTAATAGGTCACCTTATCTTTAGATAAAATATGCGGAAACAACATAGAAATCAAAATGTACGCGTATTTATATTAAATGTACACACAAATGAAGAAAAAGTTTAGAAGTGAGTAGTTTTTCGTGATTTGCGACGATAATGTTAACCATTTCCATGTATCAATTCCGTATATAGTCTCTCATGTTTTCATCATACACTCCTTGGTATCTCTAAAGCAAATTTTGAAAAGAAAAAAAAGGGCATTTTCCATTTTAGGTATAAGCAATTTGTAAGTAATATTTTTTGCCCTGGAATGAGAAAAAATGTTCCATAATATTATTCATTTATAAAAATATTCTAAAGCGAAGTTTATATATCACCAAGAATGATAGAGAGACATTTGAAAGGATATTTCTTTGAATAATTTCTACATTTCAATTTAGAATTTTTGTCAATGCGCATCTTTAGTGTACAAATTCAATAACTCGTATCTAAATTGCATTTTTCCTTGTTAAAGCAAACTATATCTCTAATAAGTATTTATTGTTCAATAAATTGCAGGAACAATATGAGAGAGAGAGAGAGAGAGAGAGAGAGAGAGAGAGAGAGAGAGAGAGAGAGAGAGCGAGAGAGATACTATCGTATTTGAATTGCTTTGATGAAATATTGTCGAAATTCTAGTGATTTTATTTTACAAATATTTCTTTAAAATTGTTTCAGTTGTTTTTCATTTCAACTTTCCGACCGATTATTAAGAAAGTTATATATATATATATATATATATATATATATATATATATATATATATATACTTAAGGATACTACACAATCTAAAATCTTACGTAGTGTCGCTGAATATATACACATTAATGGCCTCATGTCTCCTGCTTTTTAATTCAGTTTTCCTCATCCTAGACAAATATACTGGAGAGATTATATTATTTAACAATATCTGTGGAAGAGGGGAGATAGATTCATGCCTTTCCTAAGGCTATTACTAGGTTTGGGATTTAAATCTCATTAGTCTAGTTCGTTTTCTTCTACGTAAATACCAATATTTTATCTTTGACACTTATCTTGACACTAAATATGTCGTAATGATCTGGAATCCTATGCAAATATCAGTCTCTTAATCAGTAATTTCTTAAACTTGTATTAGTTGTAAAAAACGGATTTTGTGTTGGAGGCTTCATAGCTATAACAGCTAACGCTGAGTTAGGAATTTACGTCACTACCTACAGATCAGTTTCATTAGATGTTTTCATCTTTTAATCAGTGGAATAATCGACGGTAGATTAATAATGCAAAGGTCAAGTTGTTTTGTCATCTGAGCTGTTCGATAATCTGATGAAAAGCAAAAACGAAAATAAACAAGAATTGTTTCCCAGGGTTGTTTATAGATTCTCTCTTTGCCACACAGGTTTTTCCAGGATTGTTTCTTTCATTTCGATCGCCCTCAGTCGATATTTCATTTAATCACAACAGAAATTGTATCCTGTTAATCTAGGTTAAAAGCGCGTTAAGTTCAACCCGAAGACAAACTTTTTAGACCTTATTTTTTCTATGCAGATATCACTGAGGAACGAGAACAGGTTTTTGTATAGAGGTCAGACATTGGTACGTTTACCAAAACATGTTCCCTAATGATTTCGGCATTTGAAAAAAAATCTAACACCGTTCATCTTTGGATGTTCCTTACCGTATTTTCAACCTGAACGATATGATTTTGATCTAAAATCTACTTTTTCACCAAAATACACTTCTGCTCTAAGGACATTTAAAATATATAAATTCTCAGAAACATGAAAGATCACATTCCTGACTTTTGGACGGTTCTTCTCATGATGTTTTACAAATGAATACGGCGTGCATTACATTGCAAACACAACTGGTTGGTTTGCCATGGGGTTCAGGCTAATCGATCTATTCTATCAGTACATTGACACTACGCATAATGGAATGGTTAGTGAGCCAGGATAAGACAAAACTGTTATGAGTTCAATACTCACAGGGTGCTTCTGTCTCTGAACTTATTTCAAGGTAAGCTAAGTAAATAACTAGCAACTCCGCCTCATATAACTAAATTGCAATGGGAATCGTATCACCATCATTGATGTAATAGTGTTGTGTCAATGCGCCACAAGGAGACTAGAGTTGTACCAAAAGTAGGTCAAGAGAAAACAGATCTGTGAAGGGAATACTCTGCGAAAAAAGTCACAATCGTCGTACGCCGAGTAAGAATCGAACTCGTTATACCAGTGAACTGGCTAGAGAAATTGGTTGACTGATCATCGGGCTACAGTTGGCACCAAAACTTTTATTATTAGTTACAGAAAATTTCATTATGGGAGGAAGGTTGCTTTAAAATGGATTGTTACACACTTGTAGAAATGTCGAAGCTCGTGGTGTGTATTTTGATTAGAAACTGCTGTACAGAACAGATTTTTTTAAATATTTTTTTATTCGCTGTTCCAAAACATTTATTTTTGGACAACATAATGCGTTTATCTTTATGGTTTTATAGGAATTTCTCTTCGACTTTAACACAAGATCCTTTTTTGAATACACTTTTAAAGTGAAATGTTTTAATGTTGACTATAAAAAAGACAGAAAATATGTCTGATATGACATTAAAAATTGACTATATTGCATAAACGAGATTTTTATTTTTTAAAAGATCGTATGCATTAGGCCTTCTGCCACAAGTGGATATCTTTTATGAGTTTGTTTTGGGTAATGGTCAATTGATCGAAGGCAAAACTTCAAGAGATAAATTCTTTATGATGTTAATCGAATCATATTTTTATTGAGTACTTTGAAAAAAATTAATTAAAACATATAAACAAAAAATTAAAATTATGAAAATATAACTTGATGTGAGCAAAATGATCGATTTTTTTTAATCGCAGATTGTATAATGAGATCATCAGACAATCTTGAACTGAAAAGGTTTTCCATTCACTTTCATACTGAATAAATTAACTTCGACCACTTGAGCTTTCCATCAGAATTGAATAAAATACGTCATAGAAACATATATAAATATATATATATATATATATATATATATATATATATATATATATATATATATATATATATAGCGTGTTTGTGTGTGTGTGTGTGTGTGTGTGTGTGTGTGTGTGTGTGTGTGTGTGTGTGTGTGTGTGTGTGTGTGTGTGTGTGTGTGTGTGATTAAAGCTTGGAATGAAATCTGACTGTGAGAAAGAATGCAATTTATTTTGCACAAATTACATTGACGTGTTCAGCATGTGGTGAAGCATCATCAGAATGCAAAAAAAAAAACATCAATAGAAAAAACAAAAACAAAGCAAAAAGAAATTCTCTACTGTAAGGGAGAAACCCTTGATTATTAATGCAGAGTGCATATTAGCTTGATTAATATTTTTTTTTTATTTTGTAAAAACTGTATCAGACAATTTTATAAATTCTTATTTCATTCATTCTCTGCTATCAACAAGTGAATACTCCAAAAATATAGAATGCTAAAATACATAAACAAACAAAAAATGAACAGAATTGACCGATGCAGACATAGAACTCCTTATAAAATCATGTCTATATGCACTCTGCGGTATTGTAACACGTTTCTTCCCCTTGCAGAGTAGAATCCATTGTTAGTAACAAACTAATCTGCTTTCTGAGGAGGCTTCAGAAGTAAGGACATATGTCCGTATGATTTGATACG
This sequence comes from Sepioteuthis lessoniana, assembly GCA_963585895.1. Classification (NCBI taxonomy): domain Eukaryota; kingdom Metazoa; phylum Mollusca; class Cephalopoda; order Myopsida; family Loliginidae; genus Sepioteuthis; species Sepioteuthis lessoniana. The sequence goes on along the minus strand of CAUZXS010001640.1, from coordinate 58,607 downwards.
CGATTTTCATAAATTTCATATATATATATATATATATATATATATATATATATATATATATATATATATATATAGGCTACTCAAAGTTTTCTGTCTGGAGGGAAACACATCGTGCATTATAGTATTGTGAGAAATATTCCAGAATATATTTTAAACTAATATATTATTTTTTAAATTTATTCTGACTAATCAGTGGATCTTATTATATCGAAATATTTTGGTCTCATTTAAGATAAAATATGATGCATCGTCATTACAATGGACATTTCCTACTCACGGTCCCAGCGAATTAATTATTTTTAAGAGGATAAGTATCGACTTTGTGTGACTCAATTCTTTTTTTTTTTATTGAGGTGACAGAGATGTCGGTTGGTGAACCGGTTCTATTATTTTGGAAACTTAGTTTGCCATGCTGCATGCTTTGAAGCTTATCAAATTCACATGGGATTACTCAACCATGTTGGCCTTTTTCCAGACACAGTACAGGAATAAATGTTTTTATGTCTTTCATAATAGCACCGACACGAAATGCAATGTGGCAGCCCCTGCAGAATTCAGGCTCCACGCCGGTGACTGCTAAGTCACTTGGTCCATCAATTCTAATGGGTAGAGTGGGTAAATTGATTTGAGAAGGAGGACTCCATTATAAAAGAATTTGGATTTTCTTTTAAGCAAGAATAGAATAAAGAGAATAAATCATGTGGTTATGTGTCGAAACTATCTAAACATTATGTATACAAACAGCTGCTCATATTCTTAATCTTTTAAGAAATATTGAAACTAACATGACGTTGTATATTGTCCTTAATTGGAATCATTTTTGAAATGAGGCTTTTTAATCTGAGAATTAATTTTTATTTATTTATTTATTGCGGACTTTTCCCCCTCATCTTGGTAGTTGTGAAAGAAGAAACAACACAAAAAAAACTACCAAGATGAGGAGGGAAAGTCCGCAATAAATAAATAAATAAAAATTAATTCTCAGATTAAAAAGCCTCATCTCAAAAATGATTCCAATTAAGGACAATATACAAAAATTCGGTACGGACCCGATTCTGGAAGACCAGATAAGGATTTATGAGACCAGAAAATCCATCCTTGATCGCCCTTCGGGGCCCGTGGCGCAGCGGATAGAGGCGGTGAGTCTCTTCGGTTCCAGGTGAGCATTGTCAGAAGATAGCGGTTTCAAATCCTACCCAAGCCGGCCAGAGGTTTACTTGGTCAAAAACGTGGTGCGATAGACAACAACTATGGAAGGCAGTAATTACTGGGGATACGGTTACAAGACTCAGCATTCCTATCCGAGGTCGCGGTAAATCACCTGAAGAAGGCCAAAGGGAATTTGGCCGAAACGTAGTGAAAGAAGAAACAACACAAAAAAAACCTACCAAGATGAGGGGGGAAAGTCCGCAATAAATAAATAAATAAAAATTAATTCTCAGATTAAAAAGCCTCATCTCAAAAATGATTCCAATTAAGGACAATATACAAAAATTCGGTACGGACCCGATTCTGGAAGACCAGATAAGGATTTATGAGACCAGAAAATCCATCCTTGATCGCCCTTCGGGGCCCGTGGCGCAGCGGATAGAGGCGGTGAGTCTCTTCGGTTCCAGGTGAGCATTGTCAGAAGATAGCGGTTTCAAGTCCTACCCAAGCCGGCCAGAGGTTTACTTGGTCAAAAACGTGGTGCGATAGACAACAACTATGGAAGGCAGTAATTACTGGGGATACGGTTACAAGACTCAGCATTCCTATCCGAGGTCGCGGTAAATCACCTGAAGAAGGCCAAAGGGAATTTGGCCGAAACGTAGTGAAAGAAGAAACAACACAAAAAAAACCTACCAAGATGAGGGGAAAAGTCCGCAATAAATAAATAAATAAAAATTAATTCTCAGATTAACATGACGTTCTCCCTCAGAGCTCGAATTAGTAGGCCACCTTGACGACGGGGCTTACTATTTGCCCTCTGGATTCCCCTGAAAAAGAGTAAGAATCCCCCTCAAAGAATATTACTCCAAACAGAATTTGATGGTATGGTTCCCGTTTTGGATCTTTCTAAAAAAAACTTCTTTGCCACTATTATCTGTTTGGTTTCGTCAAGAGTGGTTAGTACCTGTTAAGATCACATCTAAGCGTCAAATACACTATTTTGAAATTATTAGTAATGAATAGTAACACATAAAACGATATAACTTGGAGATAACTATTTGTGTTAAAAATAGTTGCTTAGATACTGAAAGCAGTTCACTTGCTTGAAAACATTAGGGACTTTGAGTGGTGTAATGGTTAGCAAGCTTCACGAGTGAGTTTGAATATAATTAGTTGCTCCATTCGTTCCGCCTTGTGCCACATCCAAGCAAAAAGCTTAGTAAATTACTTCTTGCTTGAGACAATGTAGCTGTGTGAAAACAAAGGATTATTATTATTAAAAGATAATAAGTACTCGAAATCATATAATTATTTATGATTATTTCATATTAAGGATAATTACTTGAAGATAAACTTCTCAACAAAAGATTATCATAATTTACTTAAAATAATTATGTTGGGCATTAAATAACCCAACAGGAGATAATATGCTGTGAAAGAAATGATCCATTACAAATAGATGCAATATAGCAAAACAATTTACTGATTTAAATTTCTACAGTTTATGCACAGCATCTATTGTATATTATTAAAATTCTCATGATATTTGTGTGTGTAAGAAATCCTAACAAATGGATTAGGAGTGGCTTGTAATAAGTGATAATAGTAATAACAGAAATTATTATAATTATTATTATTAATATTATGGTAATACTTTTCACAGTGCACACAATAATCATACTATGAGACTAGTCTTATATGATTTACTGATTCTTACATTTCTACAGTTTACGTTTAAAATTTATTATATATTACTAAAATTCTGATATTTGTGAGTATATGAGAAACCCTAACGGAGAAGAAAGCGGAAAATCAAAGTAAGACTTTGATTTGAACATTTTGTTAACGCTTCTAACTTAGAGGCTAAATTAATTTCCTAGTCAATCTACAACTGATTTTCTTGTGGGAGTGGCTGGACAGACAACTATTGAATCCATATTTCAGGGTATTATAGAGATAAGCATAAAATGCTTACTAGAGTATTTCACATCTTCCATAATAGAATTATAAACGTAATCGTTAACCTTTGTTACTATATGATCTAAAAGTATTCATCTAGGTTATCTTTAAAGACAAATAGACCTTTTACTTCAATACGTGTTGCTAGTAAAAATTTCCCCGCGAGCCATGCATATATCAAACATAATGTACAATCATATACAAACAGTTTTGTGATAGCAGTTTTCCTAGAATACATAGTTATTACATTATATAATTACTCTTATTTATTCACCTTCCTATGAAGGCAAATTGGAAAACGAAATCACTTTAACGTGGTGTCTTACAGACGTTTGTTTTGACATGGGCAAACATAATCCATTGCCTATAGCTTGTCAGAAAGGTAACTGGCACCCCTGATTATCCACTTATGGTGCAATAAAGAGCAGCTAGTTTTTGATAAACCTAGAACCAATGTCACCGGAAGATGTGAACAGTGCTGGATGGAACAGATATAGTCCTGAGCTGGGTGCCTGGATTAACTATTTGATCCTTGACAGAGGTCATAAATCCATTGCAGAAGTAATGCTCCACATTTAATTAAATGCATCATGTTATGTGGGTTTAACTCGTTAAAGATAATGAATGAATTTTAAAGCACCTATTCTGAATATATACATGATTGCATGATTAAACAAAAATGTGGAGACAATATTTATATTTGCATTTCTTCTTCTTCTTCTTCTTCTTCTTCTTCTTCTTCTTCTTCTTCTTCTTCTTCTTCTTCTAAAAATAACAACGTTTCTAATTAGTAAAAAGGCTAAAACGCTAAATCGTAAAATTATTGCATTCTGGCGTGATAAACGTTGAATTAATTTGCGAATATCTATAATTTTAGAAAATGCCGATTCTAATTACCAAAAACTATGTACTGGATAGAAATTCGGTTCCATCTTTGACCCTAATTAATTAACGTAAACAGGTTTCATCAAAATGAAAAGGCTGATACCATTCAGATCTATCTTCTTCCAAAGTGCAACTCATTATACCTATAAATTTTCCGTAATTCCTTGTATCACTTATTTTATTTTTTTGCCTTGAAAGATAGCGATCGAACTCATGACTCTATCATTGATGTCACTGGTGTCAGTATCCAGTTTCAAACCTGGAATTTGAATGCAGGTTCGCGCATGATGTATGATAGAGACCGTGCAATTTTTTTAATGGATTTAATATGTCCTTGTGTCTTAATAAGTAAAGTACATGCAGCTATTTACTAAATCTAGCCTTGTTTTACAAGGTTAATAGTGATAGAGACAAAATGTGCCAATCTTTTTCGGTGGTGAGAACATGTCAGTGAATCTTGAAAGTTAATATTCTAAATTTTGATTTTTATATGCGATTGAATCTCAGTCTTTGATGAAAAGAAATATCTATATGTCACAATGCGAGCTTTGCTAACAAGAAAACAGCGTCTCAAGTTGGTTGGTTTTTGGGGATATCATCATTACGGAATATTTAACGCTGAAGCCGTCTGAAAAAATGACCTTGAGTAAGTAATGATACAGATTTGCAAAGAATTATGGCTTCAAGTGACTATTCTTAATAATAATAATTTCTTCCCAAAATAAATCTGTGTAATCCAGAACTGGAATTTCCCCATCAGACGCAGTTTAGTTAGAAACTCAAGTAAACCATTTCAAGAGTGTCTTACTCCTCTGTGGTATATACCGTGAGCGTATTTTAAGTCTCGCCGACAGAGCAAAGAAATGTTTGACCAATAAATGTGACGCTAACAAGTTCTGTCATTCTGGAAGAGAATGGGTCTCAAAGTAATGGTACCAAATGCGTGATTACACACTACTCTGAGATCTGGAAATGAAATCTCACTTCTAGATACTGTTTAGCATATTTACCAACCCGTCCGCTCGGGCAGGATATGACAAAAGGTCGATTTTTTAAAGCGGAGTTTAACAGGTTTGAATTCAGAGTTTTCCTTCTCCTAGACTAGTTGCCCCACCAAGGCTGAAGAACTTAGTCTGCCCTACTATTTACCCATAGCTGGAGGGAGAATAATTGGATTCATACCTTTCCCAAGGGTATTAGTGCTATGTGAAAAGCAATCAGTCTCGTCCAGGATTTGAACTCGTGTCGCCGTATCCATTCCCTACGACGATAACCATTACACCACGAGCACCTCCTGTTTAGTTTCATACCAATGATACCGTTTGTTTTTTTTTTAGTGGGGAGTTCTCTTATCCTTTCTCATAGGATGCAGTATGTGTATTTTGGATCCCATCGACAGAGCAGTTCAGTTTTGAGTAAACAGTTCCATACAAAGAAGACGAGTTATTGAAAGTAAGGAAATTATCTCATTGCTAAAGCACTGAGAGAATTAGCCTTCATAACGACCAGTTCAAAGCTGCAAGCGTAGGGCATTGAAGTAAATAGTCAGTAACTGTATGAAAGGGATTATCTTAATCAATTTTTGATAGGCTTTGTAGTCAACGCTGTTATTTAAACCAGCCGAAACCCGAAGGGCAAATATTTTTGCCTGTAATAAATTTGCATAAGCCCCCTAAGAAAAATATAAAATACTGGTTCTATTGAATTAAATAACTGACAATCTGTAGGATCTTTGAAAGCCTGCTTGAAGAATAATTAACTTAGAAAATCATTAAATTACATCAGTCACTTGAGAGAATCCCGTCAGCGAGATTCCATTAAAATCTATTTGTAGATGTAAATGCTGTCGCACCTGCTTCAGGGGAAATAATTTTACCAACTGCTTTCGAGATTATGACAAGAACTGATTATGTACAAGGTCACTGATGCATTTTAGACATTTGAAATACTGGTAGCAAAAAGTTTCGTAGAGTTAAGAGAAACATTTTTTATAGATTTTTTCGCAAAAGGTGGATTAAATTTTACTTGATTTGAAGTTGTTTGTGTTCATTAATCCTTATTATTGTGTGCACAACAAAAAGAATTTGTGAAGATCATAAATTTTGTCACTA
>CAUZXS010001640.1:0-42500 GCA_963585895.1 Sepioteuthis lessoniana | reverse complement strand
AGAATAAATTGTTCCTTGGGAGGCGTTTTATGCAAATCCTTTGATTATATATTGATTTCAATCTTTGTTTCAGACGAAGATAAACTTGGGAAATATGGAAGAAAATGCCTTCGTATTGCGTTATATTTAGTAGGTGAGTATATGTTTACCAGGTATTAGTTATTTTGGATCAAATCATAAATTACTTCTAGTATCTGGTATTTTTAAATGGTCACCTAAGTTTTTTAGAAAATAATCCAGATGTTTCTGCAAAAATATGATTGGTAAAATATATCAAAAAAAGAAAAAGTCATAAAAAAGCAGTATCTCACAAAGATTATGGTCAGCAAACAAATTTCGAAGACTCTTATCATTCAAGTGAGTTTAATCCTCATTCTGCTTACTGTGCTAGTCTCTGTATCAGTCAAGAGCTCAAAACATAAAAGCATAAAACATTTTTAGAATGATAGTTATTTGCGAAGGCTATTTCGTCAGTCTCGTATTAAATGCTCAGTGGAGGGGGCTTCAATATAGTGACGCAACTGCACAAAATCAATCACTATAGGAACTCCTTTGGTGGCTGAAGAAGTTGCACACTTTGTACGGCTGAGAGAATTCAAACTCAGGAAAATCATAGTTTTTAATGCTTATTTTAAGTTATGTTGATTTTCCCCGCTATCGGTCTACCTAGTATTCCGACACAATAGGTCCTGCTTCTAAACTAGGATATTTTTGTATTTATTATTAACATCTGCATTTTGAATGCTGTTTCTTCGACTGACTTTACGGTAAATAACTTCGATATTTGTAATGTTTCAAACGCAGAATTTTGATAATTATTTTTATTATAATTTTAAGCTTTCTTAGAATCGTCGCTTTCTATGTTAACACTCTAAGAGTCGATACACTTTCCCCGGATCTTATTATCAGCTTTATTTCAATTTAGTACTTTTGGTGTTATCATGTAACTCTAGGGCAATTACAGTCTTCATGATTTATATTGTTTTATTTTACTTTTATATATATATATATATATATATGGTCTAGGTCGATAAATTGGTAATTTTGTACTATAATCTTATAACTGAAAACCTACTATTTTTATCTGTTTATTTTTACACTCAGTAACTTTTGCTCGGATTAATTTCTGAATCTCCTTTTGACCAAAATCCATGAAGCTTTCTTTATTTCCATTTTCAGACTGTCTGTTGTAGCAATCGAAGATTCTATTCACTCAGCACGTGTTTTTTTAAAAATCAAACCATTATAATTTAAGTGGAAACACATACTACAACTACAATAGTAAATTGTTTTTCGTTTTCTTCTTTCTACTCACCACCTTGATTTTCATTTCTTTCATCATATTTTTCATTTTACCGCTTTATTTATAAAATCAGTTGAAATCTGTTCATGTTCATAAAAATGAAGAAACGTTCTCATAATCTCGCTCGGGTTTTCCACCATCTAGAATTTTTGAAGGTGTCTATGGAAAAATCCCTAGGGCCCGAAGATCAGAAGAATCGTTTAAGTCTTACAAATGAATATAAACGGAGGAAGCGCTGTAACCGCTTTTGTTCGAAAGAGAAAACGTCTTAAGCAGTCGTTAAAACACAAACTACAAGTATATTTTGACGATAGGGCGACAGCAATTTTCGTTTCTAAAAATATCACGGGTAAGAACGTGTCCGAAAAATTGATGCTAAAATCGCAAGAGGTTATATCAGAACTTTAGAAAATATACATTGTTTGTTAATGTCACTTTTTAGTATGCTTTTCTTTAGTTTTTCTTTTTATTTCCTTGATTTCTTTTACACACCTATTTTTATTCTTCGTTCATTTATTGATTTATTTTTTCTTTCTTTCTCTTTTCTCCTAACGAGTATTTCCTTTGTTTTTGCTTTCTTTTATTAAGTCTTTCATCTTAATTTTTTGCTCATCTACGTTGTCTCATTTTCCACATTACGTCAGTTTTTTTCTCTTCTAACTCTTTTTTCCTTATTGTCTCTCGTCTACTTTCATTTTACACTTCTTATCCATTCTCTTATCTTTTTCTTCCCCAAATATTTGCTTTTTTCATCTTTCATCTTTCATCTTTCTTGTCTTCCTTCGTTTCCTTTTTGTTCCTCTCATCTTTTATTACTTTCTTTCATTCCTTTCTTTTGTCTTTCTTTCACTTTCTTTCAATGCTAAACGTCTGGTTTTATTGCTACTTGTTTACCACTACCCAAAACAGTACCGAAAAGATACACTGGGAGGGAAATTATTGACTGGTAACTAACATATTTTATTTCTCTTCTTCAGAAACTTTATCGATAGAGATTGACGCAAATTTTCTTCCTTAACAACTGAAAGAAAAAGCCGAAATACTTCAATGAATAGCATCATCAAAGATATCGGCTTGACAACGACAGAGGCTAGAATGTCTGTTGTATAAAAAAGTTCATATTTATTGAAAAATAATGAAGTTAAGGCATCAATGGAAGAATTGACACCAAGTATATTAATAAAAAATAGCTTCTTTACTTGGTTCTTTAAATATTTTCAGTCTTTTTTATTCGTGTCCTCGCTGAAATAGAATAAATATAGAAGAACAGGGGACATAAATTTTACCGTTGTTCATTGTTGTTTTCACGTCCTTTTTATTACTATTTTTTTATCACAAACCTACATTGTTGCAATTATTTTCATAAGGAATAGATTAGTTCTATTTTACTGTATTTTTCTTACATTTGTCAAAGTCAGATATTTTATCAACAACCTAAACAAAAGAAATTCCTAAAGGTGAAAACTTCACAAAATCTTGACACAAACAGCTAATCAACGTAAAAGGCCATAAACATCATAACACCTCTTCGATCACACACAACAAAACTTATATATATATATATATAAGGGTGCAGGTGTGTCCAAATAAAAATGTTCAGGGTATGCTCAAAGTCAATGCTAGCCGAAGATTGAATAAAGTTTTGACACCAGCTGACATGATCGCAAATAGAGAAAATAGTAAGGTTCAACTTGGACGTTGGGAGCGAAGTTAATGTCCTTATATATCTAAATAACTCCTTCGCCACGAGCAGGAGGTGATTTTATCCAATCTTTTTTAAATTGGATAAAATTGTTTTGAATTCACTCTTTTTCTTCTTCTTGACTATTTGCTTTACTAATGATAAAGAGTTTAGTATTCTTTACAATTTAGACATAATTTAGGGATGAATTCGTGGATTTACGCATTTCTCAAGGACATTAGTTCAAAATGAAACGCATACAGCCTTATTCAGTATTTGAACTCGGCTCGTCGATTCCATTTCCAATGACTATAACCGTTAGGCAAAGAGCGCCTCCATCACTTAGTATTTTACATAGTCCTGAACTTGCGACTAGCAATTCGAGTAATGAATACATTTGAAAGAAAGCCATCATTTGCATTTAGTGTGAAGTTCCAATGATTAAGAATATCACTCCTATCATTCACGTATTTAGTAATATATATATATATATATATATATATAGTGCTTTTTAAAAACGTCAGTTTAAATTCTAAAACAATATTGTGCAGCGGTAACGAATAAAAATTTGCTTTCTATAAAATATATCATATACGCAATATTAGGGAAAATAAGTAAAAATCCCAAAGACATAATTTACTTTCATTATTTCGTGATCATCATGTAAGTTATGTTGAAGAGATATTTATATAGCAATAACCTTATATATATTCCCATCTTGCATTTCTAAAATCTCCATAGTTACAAGACTACATCATGTGATTTAAACTTTCATGTGGTGCCACTTTGATATTACAAATGTTTTACCGGAATGCGACCTCTCGTTACTAACTCCATTCTTTAGTTTAACAGAAATTCTTTCCACAGGAATACCATAATCTTCAATTTCCCCGAGTGTAGAATACATCTTTTTGAAACTATCATTGTTCCGATTTGTTTTCCTTAGTATTTTTTTTTCTTTATTTGTGGTTCTGTTTCGTTTCTCTCTACGTGCTCCCACACGTACCTCACCAATGTTGTGTTATTGGCAGAAAGATTTTTGGTTTGTAAACCCTTTCTTCCATGCTCTCTCCATTGACAGCTACGTTTTGGACTTTTCAAGTTGCTAGGTGGACTGTATTTTTAGTAAAACGCTTTTGAAGGACCATTATTTTTTCAACACAAACAAGGGTTATTTTTTTCGTTCCTGTGTTATTCTCTCATTTCAAAAATTGACACTGTCTCGTCTATATTCCTGCATTCTAGATATCTATACTTTATCACCTTGCTACAAAATTTGCTTAGATATGCGCACGTGTTCAGTTATATTTAAAACTTTAAAAAATAAGTTTCAATATTTTTTTAATTATGCTTCATACTGATCATACTAATTCGACTAATTCCCTTTTACGAAGCTTTGTTTTAGCGCAACGAAGAATATCGAGTGTACGACACTCAGTGACAATAAAGTCTTGCTACAGTTTGTACGGTTAGCTCATTAATCACGACTCCACAGTTGTAAGGCAACCTTCAAATACATATCGATGTTTAATTAGTTTAACATAAAAGAAGACTATATCAAGAGTGTGAGGATTTAAATGCTCTTCTGAGTTCTAGCCTGACTTTGATATCCTGCAAATGTGACCTTGTATCGTACTGATCTGAACATAGTGAAAATCAATAAGCTCATTCAATATATATTAGAGACAGTTACAACAACAACAACAATAACAACACTATTATTATTATTATTATTATTATAATCAGCAGCAGTAGCAGTAATAGCAGCAGCAGCAGCAGACAAATGTAAGAAGAAAATAGCAGATAAATTTTGTAAGGTCGCCTTTGTAGATTTTGAATCCTTTTAAAAGAAATATTCTTTGAAACTGAAAGCATTTTTCTATAAATTCTGTTTTCTTTTCTTTTCCAGGTAAGTCAACTGTTTGTTTATGCGTGGATATAACCATAGAAACACGAGCCATATTCTCGGTAAGAGGAAAAGAAAAAAGTATTTTACTTACTGCATTCCATTATTTTGTTGCATGTCTTCTTTTTTGCTGAAGGAAAAATATGCATAGAAATTTTTTTTTTTTAAATAGATGTTTATAATTTACTCTGTTGTCTACCAATTTCAGTGCGACTAAATATTTATTCGAATCGAATAAAGATTCTAAAGTATATACATATGTAAACTGAAAATTATCCTTCTTTCTTCTCAATTTTAAGTTGACCCAGTTGGCTGGGGCTGTAGAATACAATGACTGCATTTCTGCAGAGAGGTAAGACTCCCCCAACGAGTATCCTGGATGGTGATGCTCCAGTAATTCTGGAGCTTTGGGGAATACGTTGGACTCTTTTATTACTTGTTCACTCTGGTCCGAGAGTGGTAGCACTTGATAGGGTCCTATCTATGTGTCAAAATGGAACTGTTTTGGCATTTAACTGTGTGTAAATAAATAACTAATGTTTACTTGAACCGTCTGTGATACATAGCAATACTTGGTACCATTTAACTCTTTTGACTAAATTAAGTAGCTTAAAATAGAACTGTTTTTGACGTTTAAACTGTGAACTTACGCTAAACTGAGTTGTTTGAAATAGAACTGTCTATATGTATAAACATGGATTTGTCATTAGATGATCTTCAATATTTGATATGCCATAAAATCAAACCCAACCAATTTAAAGTAATATTTTTTCAACAATATTTTGACTGAGAATTCACATTTCCATATATGATCAACTACGGCAACTATATATATATATATATATATATATATGGGGGGGTTCCGAGGCCTAATGGGCAACGTGCAGGACTGTAAACGACTTCGAACACCTTTGAGCTGTGACGTTCACTTTCGGACTAATACCACTGGGAAAGGTATGAACCTTCTTATCTCTTCAGATATGAGTAAAATCGTACGATTACGGTTTTATTTATAAGGATGGATTTGGCATTGAATAACCCGCGTAAGATGATATGTAAAAAAAACAAAAAACAAAAAACAAAAATAGAGCAAACAAATTCAAATAAATATCTTCAAAGTAAACATTTGTCAAATGAAACATCAGGAAAGTCGGTATCTCTTCTTTTCACAGAGTATGTGGTTGAAGCACGTGCACCACATTGCATTTTGTCAAAATCTGTTTTAAATGTTTTCAATTGCCGACTGACTTGTTAAGAAATTGTCTATATTCCTACATATCTTCATTTTATATTATAAGTTACTAAGCTGTGCACGCGTAATCATTCAAATTCAAAATTTAAGAATGATTCAAAATTTGAGTCTGAATATTTCATTTATAACATTTCATATATACGTTTTCGAAAAAAAAAACCGTAAAAACAATACGCTAAAAACAGTATCTGTGTGACCAGTTAGCTCAAATCTAAAAACAAAACCATACAAATACCACAAGGAAGACATGTTGGGCACTGTTGGAAAGTAAGGACTTATCAATTTGCAACATTATCCTATTGGCTCTAACATATAGACTAACAAGTGTTCCCCAACTAGTTAAAACTTCCTTTTTTTTTTTTTTTTGCTCTGTGTATACTTAATCCCGATTTGAGGCCCTACCAAAGCGATGCCCTGTCGGGGAGGATGTCAAGAGAGAATCGAGGAAAGCTGTGATGTCGATAATGATCACAAACCTCTGGGTAATTACACGCTATATTTCACTTCTGGGAAGATTTTAACGTCAGTTTTAACGGGTAGTCTTTCACAGGAATCAGAGTGAATGTAATTCTTCTTAAGTCTTTGGGACTCTTCTGTGTCTTCTGGCCGACTTCAACAATGCTGTGGTCTGTGTGTGTGTGTTTTTTTTTTCTACCATTTTCAATTCATTCAGTATTTTTCCAAGTTCTTCCAGACCAGCATATTAACTACAACTAGTGTCCCTATCACATTGGCGTTTCACAGAATTTTTAGTTCTCAATCCAGATCCACTTATTTGTCTATCTCCTTCCTTCCTTTCATTTCCATTCTATGGTCTACTGGAACAGCAAAACCAAATAGATAACAATGCCATACTTTCTTGTTAATCAACTCTAGGTCTAGTATTCTAGCCTGTGATTTATGAACTGTTTCTATATCGAAGTCCCAGAGAATTTTATGTGTTTCATTGTCTAAGGCAGATTCTGGATTGTGCATATACCATTTGTTAGCTTGGTCAAATCTGATGTCTCGCACAATTACCCGTAGATCACCTTTCCCACCCAGTCATACTATTCTTTTGTATTAATTTGCTGTATTCGCTTATGCGATTAAGAGTCTCATCTTTGTTTCAACATAACCTACACTTGCTACTCTGTTGAGGATTATAAATTCTTTCCTTTACATAATTGCTCCTCGTGACATTATTTTGTGATGATATTAAAAAGATTCAGTTTCTCTCTTAAGGTTTTACCCAGTCAGCTGGGGCTGTAGAATACACTGACTGCACCTCTGCAGCGGGGTAAGACCCCCCTAACGAGTGTCCTAGATATGACACTAAACAATCTGATGGTGAGGTTCCAGCAGTGCTGGAGCTTTGGGGAATGCGGAGTACCCCTTCATTGCCATCGCTCCCTGGTCCACTCTGGCCAGGAGTGGTAGCACCTGATAGGGCCCTATCTGTGGGTTTAATAGAACTAACAGCATATTTATGCTAAAATGAATTGAGTAAACTGAATAGCTTGAAATAGAAACGTTTTTGACAATTAAACCGTACTTACACTTAAACTGCGTGCTTATGCTTAACTGAATTATTTCAAATAGAACTGTTTTTCGACATTAAAACTGTATTTACACTTAACTGAATTATTACATATAACAGCTTGAATAGTTTGAAATGGAAATGTTTTTGACAATTAAACTGTGTACTTATGCTAAACTGAACTGTTTTCAATAGAACAGATTATTTACATAAAAATGGATTTGGCGTTAAATAACCTACAAAGGTTGATATGCCATAAAACCAAACCAAACCAAACCAAACCGTCTCTTAAGGTTTCTCTTCCTTAACCATGTACACGTCATCTTACATGTAATCTTCCAATTTTTTCATTTGAAGTATCCATACCATTATTTTTCCTCACATCTTTATCTTGCAGATGTTGTTGCTTAACTGTCTATGTTGACATTACTGTTATTAATTGTTGTAATTAGTCTTTCTTTGCTCTTTTTAGTGTATTTCTCAAGTCCTTTGATTGTTTCATCTGCGTAATTTACAATTATGGTGAATAGTCTTTTTCAATTGTTTGACATATGATCTGTCATCTATTATAACCCCCCCCAACACACACTACTGGGAAAATTACATCAACAACTCTTATTTTACTTTTATTCCAGTAAAGTCATAATGAGCTATATGTATTGACTTCTTAGTTTATAGATCTGTGGAAACTCTTTAATATATGCTCTGTGACAATACTTATTTCAACTACATCTTGATATTTATTGGGAATACCATGACATGGCACAAGGGGGTAAATGAGTGTTAGCCAATTGAAAATCAAACTACTCTATTTAGTTCTATTCCGACTGAAGAGCCATAGTCTGTTTCTTTACGCTGCACTAACTTTGGTAAAAGGCAGTAGAAGATATTCCATAAAACATTAAAGACATTAACAACTGGACAAACACACATTTTGGTTGTTTGGTTGCTTAGGTTTTATGGCATATCAACCTTGTAGGTTATTTAACGCCAAATCCATTTTTGTGATTTGCTCTATTTCAAACAATTCAGTTTAACATAAGTACGCAGTTTAATGGAAGTACAGTTTAATTCTGGAAAACATTTCCACCTCAAGCCTTTTAGCTCAGTCAAAACCCACACCTACTACTACTACTACTACTACTACTACTACTACTACTACTACTACTACAGCAGCTATGCTGCCTAATCGGCTGGTCCTTTAGAAAACGCCAACTGCATCTCCGCAAAGGGGAAGAACCCTTTTCAATGAGTGTTCTTATATGACATAAAGCCATCTGATGGTCTGGTTTCAGGACTGGAGCTTTGGAGAATATGGAGCACCCCGTCATTGTCATTACTCCCAGGTTCAATCTGATCAGAATAAGGATCTTATTTATGGATCAAAGAGAACTATTCAACCATTTATCTGTGTGCAGATAAATGATTAATGTTAAACTGAATTGTTTCAGCGTGATACTTAAACCCATTAAGTGTGTGCAAATAAAACTATTAGAGTTACATAAAAATACTTGAAACCATTTAACTTTACGCAAACAAACACGCTCTATCTCATTAAAAATTGTTATCATAGCGGTCTCTTAAGAGGGCACATATCGTTCAAATTAATGTAGATAAATTGTCATGAAAATAAAACTCAACACTGCTATTAACCGTCATGAGATACTTAACGATGGACAAAAGCATTTTTACTGTATCGTGAATATACAAATCTTATTGATGAAAATGTTTGCTCGATAGATTAATATGGTTACCTAGAGGTTGAAACCTTAAACAGAAGACAGAAAATATTGGTAAGGAAATAAATGACTATATAGATAAATTGCATAGATTAAAGAGATTGAAATAGATAGAGGAAGAGCCTTAGATATAAAGATACGGATATAGAGATTAATTGATTTTAACGCTATGTCAACCCATATAAGATTATTTTTGTATAGAGGTTCGGAATTTGAGTTCATTGTACATTCATATTTACAATTTATGTGTAGTTGTTTAGTAAGAGTTTTCTCCCTTTTTTTGCACAAGGTCTCGTTGTTATATACTCACATAATAAATATGCTTATATACACATATACATGTTCATGCAGAAATATACATATATATGCTGGATACATACTGACGCAATGAATAACAGACGCACGTAATGACAAAGACGCAGGAAGACTTCTTTAACAATATTTACCTCTCACTTTATTGCAAGGGTTCGAAAAGGGTCACTCATGGTTTTATGGTGAGAGGGAGCTGGAGATCGAACATAACTGCAATATTTTGACCCCAAATTTATGGCCGTCAACGTTGTGTCTTTCTCGTTCTTCTGATGCTTAACCGGAGGCCCAGAGGCCACTCTGCTGGGTGATGGCTTTCTTTACGGCATCTTATCAGCATCTTCTCCGCACCTCAACTCATCAGGGCCCAAAGGCCCCTTCGGCCTGATGTGGCTTTCCCTACCACATCTCGTCTATAACTCCGTCCGATTTTCAACTCGCGGGAACTCAACTGAGTTATATAATCGTTCGATGCCCACTCGATCTTTGAAATCGAATGTTTAATCGTCATCAAGCGGAAATAACTGTCATGCAGTTAAGAGGTCACTCTCTTCCGGTGCATCATTCTGTAGTGGCACAGGGGGACCTTCACCTTGTCCCTTATTATCAGCCTTAATCCGCCCACGCGATCTCTTTCGATTACTGGCCATTGGAATGTGTCACTTCCTTCCGGTGCATCACCTTGGAATAGCATTTTTGGGCCGGGTCGAAGGTCAAAATATTACATCGTCAAACACCAATAATCTTTAAACTGAAGTATTTGACCCATAGATGGAACTCTAACAGGTAATAATACTCAGTCATTGTTGAAAAGCAATGAACAGGTACTTCACACATCCCCGGAAGTGAAGCCTCACCATCATATAAAGTTTAGTGTCATATCGAGAACAATGAGGAAGAATAAAGTCCGTATAACGCATTTTTTATGTGATTTTTTGGACAGTGATTCAGTTTGATTATAAAAACATATCCAGAACATATTTACTAAGTTAAGTGTGACTGGCACCAGGCCATTAAAATTGAATATTTAAGGCTCTCTTACTGCATACCATTTTAATCAGGCTTAATCAGTATTACTTCGTGCAAATATCATTTAATCTCAAAAGAACTATACTAGTTATCACTAGCTCAGAAGCTACGAATGATTTCCATTTAATTCCCAAAAGTGCATCTTGGGTCATTTGATCTATACTAAGGCGGACATTTTATACAATCAACAAATTACTTGCTTAGTTTAATTTCAAGAGAAAATGTCAGTTTTGTAATTCACTTATCAATCCTTTCTTGTTTATTCTTATCCAAACATGAATGTCGAGCCTGACATCTCACGATCCCCAAGAAGTTTTAAAAGCCATGGGAAATGCGAGTAAACAGCCTGGGTGGTACTGAGAGGATCAGACCCAGTTATTCCAAATAGGATCTCTTTCGGAATTGTGGAGATTCTAATAACGAACGAATGATCATGATCACCATTGGAATTTCATGCAAAATTAAGCAGTCTTTCACTAAGCCAGTTATCGATCACATTGGAATAGTGGTTCCTGCTTGGAGACACGTCTTCAGGACTTGGCTTTCTTTTGTCTGGTCATTATTCTGGCACACCACTCCTCCCCTGCCTTTAAAGTATATTTCTAACTTATCATGCTTCTATTGAATATAAGACGCTTGAAGTCTTTATTTCTTATATAGATACTTAGTGCTCTTTATCTGATAATATTTCTTCTCCCTTAAAGAAAAAGAATTTCCAAATAAGTTTGATACAGATATTCAGATGGAACATGACTGCTTGGGCTGCTCAGTGTTTTGAATGTACTTACTTAACCCCTCTATCACGGAGGAGATGTGGCACATGGTCAATGTTTAAGCGGAGTACAGCGAGTTTGAATTCAGAGTTTGTCTAATAAAGACTTCGGAACACAATCTGTCCTCCTATTTACACGTTGTTGGGGGGGCAACACATGGAATCATACCTTTTCCAAAGAAATTATCCCAAAGTGAAACACAAACAGCCTCGTTCGGGATCTGAAATCGATCACCGATTCTATTTTCTACGGTGATAAGTGTTGAGCTATGAACTCCTTTTGTTATGTAAATTGGTATATAGAAAAGTATTTCGAAATAAGCCGGCTGGGCTCATTGCTCTTGGTTGAGGAACTAGTCTTAAAGGAAAAGTCTGAATTACAAACATATCATTATAACATATTACAAATATTAGTGCAGACTGAACTTTATAGTTTCAGCGGTCAACTAATCTAGAGCAAGAAAAAGCTTTATAGAAAATTAATTCGCTTCTGGGCTCTACGGAAAATTGAAGAGTAGAAGGGTTATATTAAGCCAGTATTCATCTGCACGATTAAGGAAATATCTCTGTCTACGTATACGGCTGATGGCCTATGTAGTTATTTTAATACACTTGGTTAGCGTAATGATTTTCACAGCGGAAATAGAATAAGCTACCCGAGTTCAAATATTCGACGAAGCTGTTTGCATTTTACTTCCTACTAATGGCCTTAGGAAAGGTATAAATCCATCTCTTCCTTTCCAGCTCTAGGAAAATAATAGAGCGAGCTAAGTTCTTTAATTATGATTAGGCTACATGTTTTGTATAGCCATGAACAACGATACATACACATGTGCATGCAGAATCATAACAACGACACAATAAAGACGAGCGACATAGTTCTTTAGAAAAATATACCTCTCACTTTATTGAAAGTGTTGTGTGTGAGTGGGAGTTAGAGACTGAAAAGAACTGCAACATACTGACCCCCACTCTTCCGGCCATAATAGCGTTTCTTTCCTGTTCTCCTGGGCTGCTCAACCGGGGGCGTGGGGGCCCAGCCTCTCTGGGACTTGGTCCTCGGTCCACCATCTTCTCTCCAACTGCAACTGCTCAATCGGGGTCTGAGAGACCCCTCTGTTGGGTGCTGGTTCTCTCTACCGCATCTTATCACTAACTGATTGGATTTCCTATGCACCGAGTTATATAATAGTTCGACATCCACCTTCTTCTGGTGGGTGTCACAAATCGCACTCATTCAACTCGTCCACAGTCAAGGTTATATTCTGATATTCCTCGACCGGATGGACCTTTTATTTACACAGGTGCATTTCCTATTTTGACAGCCCGGCCGGGTCGGAATTCAATATACAACACATGTCTAGAAGGAAAAGTATGAATTCAAATCAGCAATACTTCGCACAAAAAGGAACTTACTGCCATAATCTACTGTAGCGGAGGAGCTAAATAAATACATAGTTCTTTTCGTCTCTGAGTCTGGTTAAAAAATCTTAACTTATTTAATTTACATGGTGTCCTTGTATAGTAACTCCTTTTAGTTCTGATTAATGCTATTTTTATTTGTCTTCAATAATCAAGCGAATTTTTACTAACTTTAGACTAATATAAATTCATTAAAGATCAATGTTACTAGATTTATTCACATGATAATTCTTCTGTCAATTATGCAATTGTAAAGCACTCTTGTTATTTCATAAGATAATCTAAGCCTGATATAAAGCTGTAATTGTTAAGTTAAAACACAATAAATGCTTCACAAACGTTGCTTTAAATCAGCCTAAGATAGGCTTAGAAAATTTTCAAAGTAATTTACTATACCAGTCTCGAGCAATGATTTCTGTCTTAAAGATCTGCTTCATTATCGTCATTGAGTCTGACAAATTTTATTCGATAAACATTTATATGATACCTGTTCTTTAAAAAAAAAACTTTATTGGGTAAAATTAGTCCGATACAAGACCTCACGAGTGAAGAATCAAGTGAAATAGAAGCCAATGCCTAAGACTAGAATATAAAATAAGCACCGTATACTGAGCAACCATACGAGATGTGGGTAGAGGATTTTGAATGCTCTGAGTCTATATTTGCCAGCTTTTTTAAAGTGTGCAGATTTTGTATAAAAATATCGAGAAATCATATACCAACAGTCGAGATAAATATCAGTGGCTTTTGCGGCTAACTTTTTACTGCGTAGAGAGATGTATATATATAGATAGTTAACTTGATCGATATAGATATAAAATAGATACAAATACTTTGTTGCATCTAAGTACATAAGCTGTATATACCAGCTGAAATATTGAGATTTTTAAAGATATTTTGAGTGATTAGTAATGTCATCTTTCATTTGACTGCTAATAAAGAAGTGGTTGTTATTTTGAACTTGATTAATTTCAGCGTATGGTTGCATTTCTGTTTCAGCTTATGGTTGAATTTCTCTTTCTCCAAGTTATTATCTAGCTTTACAATTTCTTTTTTTTTAACTTGCGACAAATCGCCAGCGTATTGTTTCTATTGGAAACGAGTGCCTCTAACAGGGAAGAAAGTAAACATCTGATTGACAGCATCTGAAAATCTAACAGTTGTTCAGAGAAAAAAAATTGTGTTTGTACAAGCAGTCGATTTCACAAATGAACAGCCATGGAAGAGAGGAGAAAGCATTCTACAATTATCCATCTGGAAGACAAGATTACGAAAACTCTTATCATTTATCGCATCATTTCCTTTATCAGCTCGTTTAACATGAAATTGCCCATTTATTAAACAGAGTAACTTTTTTTTTTTAACTTTGAAAAGCATTTATATAGTTGTATTAAGGATAATATTTATATCTCCTCGATCAAAACTTCAGAAAGAAACTGTATCTTTTCAAACTTCTATCAAATCAGAAAACAAATTCAAATAAATGTTTTTTTTTATGCTTATTTCTATCTTTTAGTGTTTTGTTGTTTATTTTTTATTTTTTTATTTAAACCAACTTCTATGAACAAAGGAAACAAAATCTTTACATAAACATTTGATCTTTATTAAACGTTCAAAGAACATTAACGGAATGAATTTCAAGATAAACCAGCCAACTCATCCCTGGTGCAACAACAACCTTCATTTATTGCAGGTAAACTTTTCCGATCGCTCGAAAGCCGACCAGAGCATAAATGGACTTGAAGTGACATTTCGCTATGTTTAAAACTTTTATATAGACGAATCATAAATTATATGAAACTTCTTTATTAAAAGCTTTTCGAATTACATTACTTTCTGAAGCGTTTTTCTTTAAAAGAAAAAGGAATTTTTTATCGAGTTTCCGTTCTTTATCGAAAAGAAAAAAAGGAAGCAAATTACTCAGTTTATATGGTAACCACTTTCAAAAAAATTAAGACAGAAAACGACATATGTGAACAATTACCTGAAGAGTTAGATACAACCTCGTGGAATGCCACAAGTTTCACTTAAGACAAACCTGATATTCTGTATATATATATATATATATATATATATATATATATATATATATATATATATATATATATATATATATATATATATACTGAATAAAGAAATAGGTCTCATTTTTTTAAATCAAGAAAATGCTCAGATACTGACCAAATAAGACAAATTTATTACTCACCTTCCAATCACAGCTTCATTACTTATAGATACACATATTTGAAAAAATACTGCTGTCAGATGAAACACACTTATATATATATATATATATATATATATATATATATATATATATATAAGTGTGTTTCATCTATATAGATGTTTCATATATATATATATACATATATATATATATATATATATATATATATATTATTTCAAGAAAATACTCGGTCACCTTTGGATGATAAATTTATTTCCATCCTGTTAAGAGCATTGATATGTACCAAAGGTTCTAGAATAAGTTTTAACAGAACTTGCTCTGTGAAATTATTTACATTGAGTATTTAAATATTCGAAATTTGAATAATTTATTTGTCCTGACGGCATTGTTCCTTACTCCGGATTTACAGGATTGAATATATATATATATATATATATATATATATATATATATATATATATATATATATATATATATGTATGTATATATATATATATATATATATATATATATATATATATATATATATATATATTCGAGCTCAACAAAATACTGGGTGCGTGGGACTCAGAGTAGTTAGTTTTATTATGCTTTGTTTTGAAATGTCATTATATTTCAATGCATTTTGTGCATATATCATGATATTGCCTTGAATTTTTGCATATACCATGATATGACCAGGCATTTTGTGCATATAGAACTGTATGTTATTAAGTGCTCAAAATTATATGCGCAATATGCAAGGCAATATCATGATATTTCAAAGCAAAACATGAAAAAAACGCACAACTTAGAGTCTCACGCAACCGATCTTTTGGTGAGGTCGTATCGATATCGGACTCAAAACGGAAGGAGAGACTATGCGAGAGGAGGTTCAATTCATAGAAGACACTTCTTGCAACCATAAACTAGACCTTTGTGAAGATGACCTGTTTGGATTAATACGGAAAATTAATTTCAGAAATACAAAAAATGGATTCCAGACGAAGCTGAAGGGGGATATTGAACGAATAAGAAAACCCGGATAATTTTCAGTTAGAGCTGATAAACCCAAGAATATATACCAAGTTGGCTCATATGAACCTGGGCCTATTCATAATGATAAGATCACCAAATCCGATAGAATTGAACAAAGCAACATCACGCTCTAATTAACAGAGATACAGCTAAATTCGCGAGCAAGCTACAAGTTGTAGATAGGTTAAGAAAAATGTGCTTACATTTTATTTAAGAACCATAAGCAGAACTTCCAAGATAGGAAATAATCCAGACTAATTAACCCTACCAAGACCGAACTAGGCTTATTATCTAATGGTTTAATGCAAAGAATTACGTCAAGGATAATAGGTATCCCTAAATACTTGTGGAAAAAAACCCTAGATTCTATTGATTAGCTTGAAAATATTAAGAATAAAGAGGACTACATTCATCCAATTCGATATCATAGAGTTTTACACGTCCAATACTAGAGAATTGTTACTAAAACCCCGAACCACGATAGGGAATATACAGAGATCACTGAGAAGGAGCGAAATTATTCTCGAATGTAGAAAATCTATTCTCGCCGATAATCGAAGAACTTGGGTGAAAGTTACGTGGACAACTTCGACGTACCCATAGGCGCTTACGACTCAGCCCAAATAGCTGACTTAATAGGGTTTCATATGTTGGACACGTTGGGTCGTATTGTCAACTTAAAGTTAGTGAGTCTTTTCTGGGATGACGGAATTATCTTCATCCCAGATAGTAACGGCCCCAAGACCTCTAAAATACAAAAGATTGTTAGAGCATTTAAATTAAAAGGTCTACGAATAGAAATAGCTCCAAACCTAATGATAGTTGACTTTCTTGATGTCATACTTAATTTAGATAACGGCACCATCAAACCTTTTAGTAAGAGAAATTCTACCCACACTTATATAAATACTGACATTAACCACCCAAGATCGATAATGAAGCAGATTCCAAATGCTGTGAACCAGAGGATAAATATACTATTCTCATATGAAAAACATTGAGGAGAGCAAAAGTATATGTGATGAATCCCTCAAAAACAGCAGATTCCAACGTAGACTGGAGTATGTGAACCCAGTGAACTCCAGCTCTAATGGACTAAGTAGTTGTAGTTGGACCCACACACTCGTCAAGGTAGGCGATACCAATAATAAGCACTCAAAAAGACGAGGAAAAATAGAAATAGAAGATTAATCTAGTTTAACCCGCCATTCTGTAAACTTACCAAAATTAACATAGGTAGATTCATCCTAAACCTCCTGGATAGGCACTTTAATAGGGACAATCCATTAAGGAAATTTTTTAATCGGAACACCGTAAAAATTAGTTACTCTTGTACAAATAATATGCATAGTATCTTAAACAAACACAACAGGAAGTTACTAGACGACTTAAATAGGAATAATGGGGGACTAGATGACATGTCCTTTAACTTTAGAAGGAAAGGGTAATGCCAATTGTGCGGACGATGCAACTCGAGGAACATCATATACCAAGAGTGCATTTCCCCCATGGAACATAATAATGATGGGGAAAGGGTTAATATATCTTTCTCCGATGGGAATCGCAAACAAAGAATGTATAACCTCAGGCATTCTTTCTCCAATCCGAGACTTAGAAACCAAACCGCTTTATCTAAATATTTTTTAAGCTGTAGGGATCAGGAGCTAACGCCCCAAATAAAGTGGAAAATAGTCTGACAGTCGTCAACCGTGATCAACTTCAATGACAGATGTAACTTGTATGTCGCTGAAAAAATTAGTATAATTAATTATAAGGGTCACCGACTACTACTTAAGAAACCTAACGAACATGTGTTTAAATGTAAACATAAAAGTAAATTTAAATTGTCCTGATTGGGGGACACCGATGCTCTTACTTTAGATAAAAATAAAGATATTGATTTTCGATGATTTTTATTGAAAATAATTACAATTATTTCAGTAATTACTAGTATTATGTGACGGGGTGTTTATGTAGGGAAAGAGATTCTTGGAACTTTAGATATTAATAGCTTAGTCTAGAAGCTTACATTATTAAAAAATTCCACCTGTTTCAAAAAATCTAGCATATGGAGAAATTAAGATGGGTTAATTTACAGGAACATTTTTTCTTTGTTTCTTAATTTTTCTAAGATTTTATTTTATTATTTTAACCCCCTTTACTTTCTCACGAGAATTATATAAAGGTTTTTCACGCATATATATATATATATATATATGAAGACCATATTCCATATTTGCTGTTTTTCAACGTCATGTGTGTGTGCGTGTGTGTGTGTGTGTGTGTGTGTGTTTGACTTTATTTATATTTCATTGCTTTGTTTTGTGTATTCTAAACTAAGCAGAAGTCGTCAAATCACGTACTGTAGGAATTTAAAAAAAAACACGATAAACTTGCATGTTACTTTAGATTATGAATAGTTTTACTTGTAAGGAAGCAGTTACAGACGCTTTCCAAAATAGAAATCGATACCAAATAGATCGGGTGGAGAGATTGTAAAAAATCCTTTCTTGATTCGATTCAAGTTCAGAAAGGTCAATTTTGCAACACAATGACGACTTTTCCGGTTGGAAAAAGAAATTGACTCGGTAAATAGTATTACACAATCAACTGGCAGTTTTCTTATTTGTTAATATCCATCTGATAATGTTACAATGAAATTTAAAAGAAACTTTAAAGAAACACACGTTATTCATATGCATAATTGTAAAATAAATATATATTGAATATTGTCTTGAATTTTTATTTATCGCCAATGGTCCGGGAGATCTGGGTTCCATCCTATGTCGAGTCATGTCAAAGACTTTAAAAATGGTACTTGATACCCCCTAGCTTAACACTCAGCAATGTAAGGTACGTATCAAGGGTAAAGTGGAGCAATCCAGGGAAAGGAGTTGCGCCTTTCACTTCACTTCGGTGTAGTAGCTATTGAAAAGGGAGCCTTCTAGTCGACCTCGGATATGGTCGCCAACTTTACTTACTTTTACTTATGATTATGACTAGTATTTCTTTTATGATGATTTTACGCGCATTTCATCACAAGTATTCAACCGCCATTCAACTGTATTCTTTAATTAATTTTTTTAAATCAAGAAAATGCTCAGATTTTGACCAAATAAGACCAATTTATTTCTCACCTCCCAGTCAGAGCTTCATTACTTAATTGAAAAAATACTGCTGTCAGATGAAACACACACACAAACACACACACACACACACACACACACACACATATATATATATATATATATATATATATATATATATATATATATATATATATAAATTATTTTAAGAAAATACTCGGTCACATTAGGATAATGAATTTATTTCTATCCTGTTAAGAGCATTGATATGTATCAAAGGTTCTAGAATACTTTTTAACAGGACTTGCTCTGTGAAATTATTTACATTGAGTTCTTTACCAGGAGTATTTAAATATTCGAAATTTGAATAATTTATTCGTCCCGACGGCATTGTTCCTTACTCCAGATTTACAGGATTGAATATATATATATATATATATATATATATATATATATATATATATTCGAGCTCAGCAAAATACTAGGTGCTTGTGACTCTGAGTAGTGAGTTTTATCATGTTTTGTTTTGAAATATTATTATATTTTAATGCATTTTGTGCATATATCATGATATTGCCTTGTCATAGTATTATAAAATTTTGGCCTTAAACTGCGCTGAGACAAATAAATACTGATTTCATGATTATAGATATAGACCTCTCCATCACAATCCTATGAATATTTTTCTTAACTGTAAATATATTTTTGGATTCCACAAATCCTTTATTAAGGTATTGTTTAAATCAATTTATATACTTGTAAAATATATCTTTTCCTTAACCAGCCATTGATCTGCGTAAAAATAGAGAGATGCGTTCATAGAAAAGAGAAGTTAAGTGTTAATCTTCGGTCGTGTAATCTTGAGGGAAATATATTAACCATTTTTCAGCAAAGTTCCAAGTTGCTTCAGGTGATGGTGTATTGTTGTATAGCTTTAATTCAAATGTTAGTTTACTTGTTCAGTCCTAACTGACCTCCAAGCCCAAGAAGAAATGTCAGCTATTTTACACGTTTCAAACTATCTTAAAATTTTCTGCCGTACAAAAAAGGTATTCCCAATGAATATTTTGGTTGCATCATTTTCCAAACTCATATATTGCATTACATATGTTCAATGTTCACTATACACGTCTTTCTTGCGGAGAGATTATGTTAGAAACAAGTTAGCTAGATAGTTATATATGTATTATGAACATATTATTCAGACATGATTTATGGGATAGCACTGTATTGTTATAGAAAGTAGGAGAAAGAGATAGAAATTGAAACAGCACTTTCCTTCGTTTTCATCAGTCCCATTCATTTATCCGGGGTAAACATTGAGTATATCTACCCGGGCTGAAGCTGTAGGGAAGTGTACGAGTAAGGGTTAACAATCTAGTCTCTGTGAACCATCTTATGGTGATAATTGCAATCCTAATTGGGGGGTCTTAAAACCTTTTGGCCTTAGATCAATGAACGCTACTAGGATATATACGAATAAAATTCTTAAATAGGAGGAATATGACGAGAAAACGAAAATGGGGTTAGTATTCATTCAATACAAATTAATATTTATATATTCAAATAGATAAATATTTATATCAGGGACTTTACTCTAGTTCGGTTTATTGGTTATATATATATATATATATATATATATATATATATATATATATAAAGGCAAAGAATAAATAAATATATATATATATATATATATATATATATATATATATATATATATACGCGTATTTACTTATTATGATTCGAGTGGTGGCGAGAATGGTAGATGCACTAGCTGGCAATTGAATATCGTAGATTGTTACAAGGGGACTGAATCTCATCCAACGCTCTTTTTCTAATTCAACGGATTAAACAAAACTTATTCTTAAATTAGTTGAGTCAAGTTTGGATCAAGGCCAGAAATATGAGTTCCTCTGCGAAAAGTGAACAAATTAACAATGGAGATTAGACTGATATGGTAGTTCAAACTTCACTCGCACAATTACGTTTACTCCAGGAATGATACTCTTGAGAAAGGTAGGAACCCCTTATTCGCCTAGCTCAGGATTAAATAGTAACATTATTATTCTTTTGTAAGGATGGGTTCGGTATTAAATCACCCACAAAGGTTGATATGCCATTATACAAATAACCCAAACTTATTAACAATGATCGTGACAGCACGCAAGGCGCTTTAGCATAAAACTATTTCTGTAGACCAATGAGCAGCTATCTAGAAAGTATTTGTATTTATATGCATAGCACTGTACATTACGCTATCTATGATTAATATCATAAATTCAAATGGGTCATAATATTGTCAGAAATCCTGAAATAAATCGAATGCTTTCATTTTCGTAGAATGCTTAACTCTAGGCTTTTGCAATTCGTTCATTTATTAGAACGAGATTTTGTCGAATTGGTGTTATTTATTTCTATTCATCGAGGGGAAAGCAAAGCTAACATCATGTAGAACATTTCTATCTGTTGATCAGTGAGTTCGAAGATTACAATCTTTCCCAAATATTCTCAGGCAAAGTAATATTTCGAATCAGATTAAATCTGTAGTATTTGTATTCCATGTTGATACACTCAGAGAAATATATTTCAGTGACTTAAAATGTTAGGAAGTGAGATTGAAAGTCTGAGTATTTTCAGAATTCCAAGATGTGGGACTTTTTGAACGGTTCCCAAAAATAAAACTCAACTTTGGAAGATAATTGTTCAATACAAACTAGTTTAATTTGCTACATCTTAAAAAGCGCAAGAAATTTACACACACACACACACACACACACACACACACACACATATATATATATATATATATATATATATATATATATATATATATATATCATAACAGTTCCAAATAGGACGTTGTACCATTACACACCAACTGAACGGGTGTAACTTCGCCGAGGGAAAATTTAACAAACTCACTCACACAAACATTTATTCGCTACTACATTCTTTCAGTTGTCATATGGTGAAAGAAAGACTATGAAAACTTCATTTGCTGTACTAAGAGAAGCAACATGTCATGAGGAAAGAAAGAGAGGGTAGACCCCGATCTTGAATTTTCTTTCTCGTTTTCTATTGTAGTTTTAACGTGCTTGTTTGCTAGTTTTGTCTCCATAACTGCACGTCGGGTGTGAGACCTCTTTTAAGAGCTCACCCCCAAATGGGAGGCGCAACCTTTGACTATCTTGACATTGTCCTGGCTAGTTCTTTCTCACGCCTTTACTTCGTTACGTCTCCGAGCCTACTAACTTATAAACACGAGTCATCCCCTTAACGCCCGGAAGGGGGGCCGTATCCGTTTCCAATGGTTCTGTCCCAGCACGGAAGAATTGGGACCCCCAGTTTTTTCTAGCCATTTATAATGACAGTTGACATTTACCTGTGACTGGCAGACCTACCACGAGTATGTTGGTCTAAGTCATTCAGAGGTCAGTTGACCGTTCCCGTAGACTCCCCGGATGCTTTTCCTTATTATAATTTTTTTTTTCTTGCTCCTACCTAAGAAATTCTCTTTATAAGTTGGACCTAGATATACCTTTTGTTTGGGAATTCAATTTACAACTTCGACCTACCATATCACGTTACACATATATATAATGGTGGAAAGAATGCAAGAAAAGTTATGAGAATCTACGTAAACCTTCTCCTCCACTAATAAATAACAAAGTTAAGTAATTGAAAATGAGATTAAAATTCAACATCAGAAGCGAATTCGAAATCACTTTCATTGTTTTAGGTTACCTAGCAAAAGCATGTTTACATCCTGACCAACATGACGTTATTGTTGGTTAAACGGACGTCCATATGAAGTTCAAAATTGTTCTTACTTCATAAGTTTGATCCATTCTTGACACGTTGCCAACTATATGTTGGATATTCATGTGTAAATAGTAAATATGGATTTGTAGAAAATGGAATAACTAGAAAAATGTGTGTAATTATACTACGGGAAGCTAAGCAGAATTGTTTTCATTGTTCAAAACGCTCTGTATTAATGCCGTGTCAATATATCTCTATTCACAGAACTTTCGTAAGCGCTAATCTTTTATTCTTGTGGCGAGGAACGAGAGACATCTCTGGTAGTTTTTGTAGAAAAGAGAACTACGAAGTGATTCATAAATGTGGCCTTCCGGTAAGCTCGGTGACTATCAATAATTAAATCCCGTGTAGCAGATTGATAAATTATTAACTCCAATATGAAAATTATACTCGTAAAAGTTCTGAGATATTCTTTGAAACTTTGAAATACAACCAAAAATACCTCAAGAAATATAAGAATTGATGGAATACACTGTAAATATTGAAGTCACTTGTATTGGTCTGCCAGCCTAGCTCACTAACCATTAAACCAGCGCCTTGTTGGCTAGATTTAAACCAGTTGTATCCCCTACAAATGGATTATACCACCTCAATGGGATGTCCTCGATATTACACTAAATTGCATTCAGTTGTAAACCTCCAGTTTTGGAGGACTGGTGAATGAGTAGTAAAATTTCTTTGCAATTACTTCTAGGTTTATTATGACTCTGTATGGTTGTAAATGTTAGAGTTGCATTTATGGATTAAATAGATCCGTTGGAAAATTACTAGTATTAGATAGGAATAAGTAAAACTATATAACTGTGGGAAAATTGTTATTGTTAAAAACGGTTTGTTTTGTTTTGTTTTGATTTTGGCATATCAACCCTTGCAGGTTATTTAAGGCCAATTCCTAATAGATTGAGTATATATGATTTGTAAGCGCACTGCTTATAAGTAACATACAGATAATGGTGAATGGGTTCTTCTGACTATTCAATTTAACATTAGTCATTCGTTTACACACAGTTTAAATGTCAAACAAATCAATTTAACCCATAGATATGACCCTATCAGTGGCCACCACTACGGGACAGACTGGACCAGGCCACATTCCTTAAATCTCCAGCATAGGATCCTCACCATAAGATGGTTTAATGTCATATCAAGGACACTCATTAAGTGGGGGTCTTACCCCTCTGCAGAGATACAGACTGGGCCCTTATTAAATAGAAATACTTGAAATCATATAATTGTCTATAAATTATTGCTATTTGTAAGGGATTCTTTAAACAGTGTAGCTGTGAAAATTGTTTGTATAAAAATATAGGCATGAAATAGCCGACAAACAAAGCCATTAAAACAAGATAAGTTCAGACAAAAAGCCCGAAGTATGAGGGATCAAATGAGGGTAAGTATTAATTCTAAAATCATTGCACTACAAATAGTTGCTCAATATCGTTATTTAGTAAGGGCTGTTTATTTTGTCGCAAGGCGAGAAATAAAGGCAACGTCGTGAGAATCGAACCAAGTAGGTTTGCAAGGTCGTAGGCACTTAGAAACGAAGAGCTGGATGCTCATAAGCATAGAATCGACGAGACTAACTAGGTTTGTAAGGTCGTGGGCACTTAGTGAGAAAAGTGGTGGCTGATCATAAGCATGGGATCGACGAGACTAACTAGGTTTGTAAGGTCGTGGGCACTTAGTGACGAACGTGGTGGCTGCTCATAAGCATCGGATCGACGAGACTAACTAGGTTTGTAAGGTCGTGGGCACTTAGTGACGAACATGGTGGCTGCTCATAAGTATGGGATCGACGAGACTAACTAGGTTTGTAAGGTCGGGGGCACTTAATGACGAAAGTGGTGGCTGATCATAAGCATGGGATCGACGAGACTAACTAGGTTTGTAAGGTCGTGGGCACTTAGTGACGAACGTGGTGGCTGCTCACAAGCATCGGATCGACGAGACTAACTAGGTTTGTAAGGTCGTGGGCACTTAGTGAGGAAAGTGGTGGCTGCTCATAAGTATGGGATCGACGAGACTAACTAGGTTTGTAAGGTCGTGGGTGCTTAGTGAGGAAAGTGGTGGCTGCTTATAAGCATGGGATCGACGAGACTAATTTAATACGCATTTCGCCACCACGGAGAACTCCAAACAATCATCAGAGTAGAACAAATAGTTACGCTACAAAACATGACGATACAGAATAATGAATCTGCTAAAACGACGATATACCACTTGCTCAGTCCTATCGTTTACCTAAAAATAGTCTCTGTAAAGAAATAATTTCAAAAATAAGTCAAATATTCTCTTCTGTAGAGAGCTTTGTTTGTTGCTGATATTTTTCTCACCATTTTTCCCCACTCTCCCTATGGGAATCCTTGCAGTAAAATTCTTCTGTATAATTCTCCTCTCTTTAGTCTCACAGTCACGCCTATCAGATAAACAAAGGGGCTTTTTGTCAATTGTTTAAGACGTGTTTAAGCTTGGATTTCACTGGCAATAGTTTCTGTCTAAAGTAATTTCTCAACACATTCATTCTCCCGTGATCAGGTTGAAAGTTCTGTTTTTTCTAATTTTTGTTCTTGCCATTTTTTTCTCTAGTCTCCAATCTCCAGAATTTCAGCATCCTATTCGCAAAGACAGCTTACAACTTCCTTTTCCTTTCTTCCTTTATTCGTTGGCGCGGTTACCATTTCGCTTCCACTTAAATTATTTCCATCCCCTGAAAAAAGAGCTTTGGTTTGGCCCCCAGGCGAAATTTTGTAAGAATTCACCTAAATCAATTAACTTTTTAAAGAAATTTTATTATTTTGAATTCAGAGATGTTGTTGTTGTTTTTTTTTTACCATTACACTTCTTTCTCTTCTCATTGTTTTTTTTAATTTCTTTAAAGATTCAGATTCGTATTCTTCAATAAAACTGTGTATTCTTCCATATTTCAACATTATCACCATCTCCCATTTCGTTGCATTTTACTTCATTCTGGCAATCTTCCTCTTAAATAAATTTTCTCCTTTCTTTTTCTACTTTCTGGATGCTTGTCAGATTACTTTATGTTTCAACTAACGTTTTTTCTGTTATTTTTGGTCCTTTTGCCTTCTGTTAAATTCATTTTATCTATTTTTTTCGTTGTACTGTATATCCTAAATCTCAGTCTATTATTCTCTTAAAAATCAGCCTTTTGCGTTGCTTTCATTCTATCCACTGTATTTCCTTCTTGAGTTTTTCTTCTCCGTTCAGCATTTAAACTTGAGTTGTTTTTTTGTTATATTCCAGTAATATTATTTCTGCCTCTCCTTCTTGTACATACTTGTTAACTTTTAATTCTTTTCAACGTTACACCATCTTTTCTGCTTTCAATAGTCACTTGATATCTTTTCCTCCATCAACCTGTCTCTGTCTTTTACCTTTTTGCCATTTTTGTATTTTGTGTTGGGAAAATGAATGCTTTTAAACGCATGATTCAACTCAGGATCAAAACCTACCTTTTAAGGTTATGTGGTGACAGTGATTTGTTGCAATACTTAAAGTGCTCCTCTGACTTCACATTGAAAAAATCTTCGATAGAAAAATATTATTCCGAGAAACATCTATATTTGCAGACAAAATAACTTATACAAATAGAGCTGCAGTGGACACAATTATTACTGTCGTACAAAATGAATTCTGCAAACAAATAACAAATTCTGAACTCTGCAGAAGTAAGCATATACTAACTCTCTACCCTATAGGAAAATAGTCGGATACACTGAACTCTCTGGCCTTGTTATGGCAGCATGACAGGGTGAAAAACAACTCTGAAATCAGAAACAGGTTTTACGAGTATAGAAACTCGTCAGTCACTAGAGATTGTACCAGAAGACAGAAGAGTAGAATGGCACACTACCGACTTTTCGCGATACGTACCTCCAAAAAAACGTAAGAGAGAAAATCTTATATAAAGAAGAATGATCAAATATATATATATATATATATATATATATATATATATATATATATATATATATATTTTCATCATACAACGTGTGGAAGCACGTGCGATACCCTAGCCTCATCAGCCGCCATCCAGGGTGATAACACAGTTTCGGTAGCTCAAGGTGGTACTGCCACTCCTGGTTCTACCGGCAGCTTTTGCCACCGGATAGGGTATTTAAAAAAAATCTATGTATACATAAGATCAACTAAAAGCGTACATTACATTAGACGTTCGTTCATCTTCATTTTGGTGCAGTTTGTGATTTAAAAAAAGCGTTTACTTACGGCCGTTAGATGTCATAGCAACCGTTTCTTGATTTTGCGTAATTACACGAGAATGGTGGTTACACGTGTATAACATTTGTGTTGAAATCCTTTCTATATCCGTTATCTTTTCGATTCGTTTTCTTTCATTTATGCGTTACTGCCTAAAAGCACTCGAGACAAACGTTATATATAATTCCGCTAAAAGATATATATATATATATATATATATATATATATATATATATATATATATACGCTCGCGCGTAAGTTTGCACGCGTA
Organism: Sepioteuthis lessoniana; assembly: GCA_963585895.1. Taxonomy (NCBI): domain Eukaryota; kingdom Metazoa; phylum Mollusca; class Cephalopoda; order Myopsida; family Loliginidae; genus Sepioteuthis; species Sepioteuthis lessoniana. The sequence continues at coordinate 14,945 of CAUZXS010001640.1, read as the reverse complement.
TAAAGCTGAACATAGCATTTAATCAAAAATAAATTTATATGAAAGAGACGATATGTAGAATAAATTAGAATGTTTGGGACCACACATTATAGTTTCGGTAATGAATTTCAATAGCCGAAAAGCAGAAAGTAAGTTTTGAAATAATTAGAATTACTGTAAGCTGCAATAAACACAGTCATATAGACGAGTATATGATTTTCAGTGGCTAATACATTTCCATATTTTCATCTTTGTTCGTTGCTAAAAAAAAAATGAGAGAGAAAACAACTGGATTTCCGAAATTAGTTTCGAATACAAGTTGACCTTTATGATTGGGAAGATTAGAATTATACAATTTTAATATTTAGGTTGGAAATATTAATTATAGAAAATATCTATATCTGTCTAAACGTACATTCACATACCTATATTAAAATTTCAATTTCACAATCACCATTTTGTATATATATATATATATATGCATATATATATATATATATATATATATATATATATATATGTGTGTGTGTGTGTGTGTGTGTGGCTAATAATATCCTTAAAGTATCAGAGGAATGTGTTCAAACCGAGATTAATTTTCTAAACTACTATTCCTTTTCAGCTTATACGTTTTTTACTTTTTATTATCGAATTTTTTTCTTTTTCTGAAAATAGGATTTTTACTCAACACGCGTATATATATATATATATATATATATATATATATATATATATATATATAGTGTGTGAGAGAGAAATATTATTTCTGTCGGTATAAGAGATAGCTAGAAAGGTTGTGTGTGTGGGCGGGGTGCAGGTTCATATGGAGTATGTGTATTGTACACATAATCACATACAATCACAGAAGGGATATATATGTGAGTGTGTAATATAGATGTATAGACATTTCTTCCTCCATCGATTAATCTCTCTCCCTTGCTTGCATATGTTTATCCTAAAGAGAGACAAAAACTTTTCTTGTATGTCCACAACTGTTTGTCCTTTAACATAAAGCAAACCTCTGATTAACCTATCGGTATTAAAACAATTCATTCATAAGTATTACATTCTTACAAGCTTACAAGAACTTCTATATGGTATCACGTCCTGAAATCGAATGAAAAACTTAGATGAGAGCGTATTGTTCTGAATAAATCCAGAAAGCAGCACCTCAAAAAACTGCAGCTGTCTTTCTACTTGTCCCTTATCTCACAAGCTAACCAAGTAAGATCAACAACGCATCCTAGGTACATCTGGAGAAGTATTAACGACCTCATAAGTGAGTTTCTCTTATAGACTACTACACATGGATACACAATTTGGATAATGAACAAATATATTCATACAACAACACTGTGCGGTAAATGAATGTATTCCACAGGATCTATGAACAGAGATGATCGATAAAAACAGAGGACGAGAGAGAGCATGTCAAAGGAATCCTTGATATCAGCTCGTCTTGATTATATATATATATATATATATATATATATATATATATATATATATATATAAACAGTGAATTTGTGGGTAATCAAAAAGTATCAAGATTGAATATTGGATTTTTACTTTTTGAAATCAAAAAATTAAAATCCAAATGAAAACGTGCACACAGATGAACAGTATATCATTAGAATTATTTTTTCTAGATGTCTTGACTGCTTTGTAACGCGTCTTTTAGAGTTAGTCAACGTATAGATGAGTGGTGTCAATTTTCGATTCTTTTGATTAGCAAATTTGTTGAAAAACCGCACAATGCAAGTGCTCCATCCTCCATACCAGATTTGGCTCCATGCAATTTAAACTGAAAATCTATCTCAAATGTAATATTTGATGATGAGGATGATTTTGAAATAGATATAATAGCGACTTTCCCGAAATATCTAATGAGGGTTTTCAGTGGCTTTCCAAACTCAGGCAAAATCGCTGAAATGCTATGGTGACTATTTTGAAGAAAATCATCATTTCATTCAAAGTCTATTTCTCTCTCAGTAAATAGCACTTCAGTTACTTTTTGACAAGAACTCTCATCCTCGCACACTTTCCCACTCCCTTATATATCCTCATTTATTTTTTCTGTATGTAGGAAAGCAACATGCAACGAAGAACGTTAGGTTGTCTTATAGTCTTTCACGTTGTGGCAAAATTAGTTATTGAGTAACTTATTACACCGATATTCATGGTTGGTTGGTTGTTTGGGTTTTATGGCTTATCAACCTTTGTAGGTTATTTAACGCCAAATCCATTTTATACAAATAACTCAATTCTATTTCAAACAATTCAGTTTAGCATGAGTACACAGTTTAATTGTCAAAAAACATCTATTTCAAGCTATTCAGTTTAGTCAAATATAATTCAAACAATTCAGTTTAGCCCAAGTATAGTTTCAATCAAAAACAATTTTTTTTCAAACAGTTCTGTTTTGCATAAGTACGCAATGTTCAGTTTCGTCAAAAAGTTCTGATTCAAACATTTCAATTTAGCATAAGGACGCAGTTTAATTCTATTAAACCCACAGATAGGGCCCTGTCAAGTGCTCCCAGTCCGGGCCAGAGTGGTCCTTGGTAAGATGTCAAAGAAGGAGTGCTCCGCATTCCCCAAAGCTCCAGCATCACTGGAACTTCCCCATCAGATTGTTTAGTATCATATTAAGATACTCGTTAGTGTTCAGAGGTGCAGTCGGTGTATTCCATAGTCCCAGCCGACTGGGCAACCGATATTCATAGTCTTTGGTTTTTCAGGAGCAGTCATACATGATAGATTCATGGCTACTGTACAACTTTTTTGATAAACAATTAAATGTAAACCAGCCTAATATCCAAATATATGACACTTCTCTGATTGGCCTATGTGAGTACTTTGCTATATACTTTTGCCCGGATGCCTGATATGTAAAATTAACTTTTGTTATATCAAATAAATTCCAGAAAATTGTAATGTATTTCGTTTGACATCATGTGTACATCTTCTTTTTTTTTTTTTTATCTCGTAATGGAAATACTTTTGAACTTTTTAATTCTTTTCAGGCCGCTATTATTTGCGATTTTTTTGCGATTTTATTTAAATGAAAAGTGTAGCAAATATTTCCGACAGTATTAAGTTTTAGCATCTGTTAGACGATCATTTTTAATGGAAAATTATGAGCATTCGTGTAATAAAGCCGATTTTTATTTCTACCGCCCGAGGACATGGAAGTGGTTCTAAGTAGGTGATGTTCTTGTTATCATTATCAGCCACACATATACTAAAGATTTTCTCTCCTTAAGGGTATTTGTTGTGAATAATATTATTTATGTTACATATATTCTTATGAACATTTTATATGATATGAACTTAACTGCATACTTTTAACCCTGAATGCACATCCACATCGGCATGTTAGATTTATAGATCTTATATCTCTTGATATGTTTGAATAAACTTGATTGTATACGTTTACTTATATATGTATGTATGAGTGTGTCTGTACATTGTTCCCATAAACACAGTTTTATATTTCTAGTATAAAATATATTCGCAGTTTAAAATCTAAAAAACATTTTATACAAAAATAAACGCTGAGCGCTGATAGAAATTAAATGAAATATTTAGTTTCAACAAAAAACCGTTAAAAACATTTCACATGAAAATTAGTTTCTGGGCAAAGTTTTGCAAACTTTTTTTTTACATTCTTTCAATTATAGCTGAAGGTCACCGCTCTTATTTCAAATGAAATCATTATTTGAACAGTTTATTGAAAGCTTGTTCAATTTGCTTGAGATTGGGCAATTTTATCGCTAAGATCGAGGTAGCCTAGATCCATGTGCAAACGGTAAAATATTGAAGAACGATTTAGTGAATCGACAAAATGATGATGCAATGAATTTCCCATCTTCGACTCATTCAACTTTAGCTATATTATTTTTGCATCATGACGGCTGTTCATTACATGCTGTAAAATGACACCTTTACAATTAGTGTGAATTGTTGTTTGTGGCAGGCCTGCGCCAGAAGGATTAAAATTCGTGAAAGTTAAGATTATTTTCGGTCGCTTCAGGAGTCTGAAAGGAAATTGTTTAAAGAAAAGCACATTTTGTTTTTGTTATAAATGTTGTTCAAAAAGATCTGTCCAACGGCTTTTCACTGCAACTTTTGTTTTTGACATAACATAAAAGAAAAAATGAAACGTTTGAGACACGCTTTCTATTGACCAAGTCGTGTGCTCTTTGAGTTAAAAATATTCTATATGATGCCAGTATTTATATGAGCCTTCTAGAAGGAATTTATCTAATCATTCAGGTTTATAATTCCACAGCGACCATAATGTGGCTCCAGTTGATGTTTTCGTTTTGAATTCAGGTGCAGACTTGCAAAGATCTATTTGGGTTATTATATATGAGGCAAACATAATTATACGATCAATTTTTAAAAAAATACCAATTATGATACAAAAGGAACAGTGCTCTTACATACGACTGAATATTATTAATATAGGACCTTGATGCTCAGTAGGTTTTTCCTCACCTATATCAGGACAGAGCAATTAACAATATTATTTTTTTGAATTTTTATTTTTTGGAGACACTATGAAATGATAGTATTTGCTTTTTTCCCACATTTCTAAACCCTTTGGCTGAGGATGATGATTTTATCCGACCTTTCTTCATTTATTAAAAAAAAACGTAATTCATATTCCTCAGCCTCTTTCCATTCTTGTTCATTTTGAATTCAGTCATATATCAAACATGATAATCTACTGCTTACATATTTACTTTACAGTTGATTAAAATATAAAATGATAACAGTTTTTATTTATTAATCAACAAACGATTCAGTATGAAAGGTGTCAAACTTTAAACAAAATTGGTAGTTTCATTTCTAACAACCAAATGTAAGTCTGCGAAATCCAGGAGGATCGCACTTGTAAAGCAAAACTTCTTATTGATTACTGCGCATCTGCAGGGAGACGTTGTTATAAATACAGCGCTTTTATCAATGAGATACGATGGAAAGTCAATCAACTTGCGAAATTAAGACATGACTGCATGCGGGTTTTAGACTGATTTATTGCTTTTAAATTTACCCAAGTAATTGGCTGCATTTGCTTATCCCAAATAGCAAAGCTACTTGTTTTATTCACGAAATTCCGTTCAACTGTAAGTTTTTGTACGTTTTCCGCAATGTAATGCTGTTCCAATAAGTAATTGCTTTAGTCTCCTAGGAAAATCTCTCTCTCTCTATATATATATATATATATAGAGAGAGAGAGAAAGAGAGAGAGTGTGTGTGTGTGAGAGAGAGAGAGAGAGAGTGTGTGTGTAGTATGAAAATGTGCCTATGTGTCTATTGGAAAATCTAAATATACAAATGCAAAACGTATTTGTGTCTGCGCACACACACACACACATTTATATGCGTTAATATGTATAAATTGAAATGTGTATCTTTTCAGCTCCCTTAATATATAGCAGAAATCTAGCTTAGACTTTTGTATGAAAATATGCCACAATATCTGTTCATATCCCATGAATATATATATATATATATATATATGTGCGTGTGTGTGTGTGTGTGTGTATAAAATGCAGTGACATAATGAATTTTATGATATCTACATTAAAGGATAATAAACTGATTATACTATATATAGTATAAAAAAGTATAGAACATACTGAAGTGATTGTTTTATAATAGTTTATATCATTGTATTTGTTTCTTTTTTTCTATTTCTCTTTGATTCGTTTTGCAATTTTTGTTATTTGCGGAGTTAGGCGGAAAAATAGTATTTGAAGTTACATTTTGTTCATTTTGCAGGGTATAAATTTTGTATTTATAATAAAGAAAGATGTTTGATTTTTTGGAAATTGCGATGAAGAAAAAGAGAGATAGCAACTTGAAAATATACATGCATTTCTTTTGTAAAATTTAAGGTCTCAAGTGTAACGTTACCCACCTCACACCCCCACGCACGTTTATCATTCTTCTAACCATTCACTTCTTGGCCGGCCGGTGATCAACTAGTGGTTCCGAGGGGGGCAACGCACATTTCTTTACCGCTACAAGAATACGATCGAGGGGAAAGGAGAAAATAGAACAAACGAACAAACAAAAACAGGGGTTAACTCAAGAGCAGAAGTAGAGTTATGCAACACTTTGCATTCCTGATAGCATATATGGACTAACGCTAGCGTGGGTTACTAGCGAAAATTCCACAAAGCAACTGGAATGCCGACTCATTTTGACTCGATCTTCTTTCTCTGGTCCCTATCTTCTCTGCTACTGTGTTCGGAGTCCGGTGTCGACTGCCCCTGTCAGTGGTTCCACGCCAACTCTCGTGTCCGTGGTCCCGCCGCCAACTCTTGTCAGCTCCTTTCTCCAACCAACTCTCTTCTCGCGTCCCGTTACCTCTTCCGGCCACGCCGAGATTTCAAGTCCAAAAACCCTTTGTCTGGTTTCGCGCCAAAACAGACAAAGGAATCGTCTGCTTGGCGGGCCACCTATTAAGTGTTACAAAGAACCTACAGCATTTTTGATGTTGTGATTCATTTATGCATTTACTTTTTCTTTTTTCCAGTGTTCTATTGATATATTAAAAGTGAATCTATTTCTTTAAAAAAAAATCAGAATAAACGGATTGGACAGAAAAGACATTCGAACTGAAGTTTTCAAAGAATCTCAAATTTATCCTCTATTTCATTTAAATGCCTATCTAAAAATCTCATCAAATAGTTCTAATGTCTCCTTCAAATATGTCTGAACAAAAATCTCATGGGCACCTCTGGTGGTGTAACGGTTAGCAAGCTAGACTAGCGAACCTACACGAGTGAGTTCGAGTCTCATTGGGTGCCCCATTCATTCGGCCTTGTGCCACATCGAAGCAAAGAGCTTTGTAAATTACCTGAACAAAAATCTCATAAATCTTTTATTTATTCTTTCGATGTTTTTGATTTTTTTTATAAATTATTTGGTTCACTTACTGCTAGCATTTTTATTTACTTCTATATCGTCAGACTATAATCAACAATTTTAGGGATATGAATGTGAAAACATGGAATAAATTACTTCTTAAACTAATAAGTATTTATTTCCGAGAGCCAGAAGATGAAAATAGCAACGTTTTCTAGATAATTATGTAAAATTGGATCGCCTGTACACACTGTTATCTCGTATTTACTCAGAATAGGATCTTGGTCTGCCCATTTAAAAAAAAATTGTGATTTCTAGATTTGGGCATTCCTGTTATCTTTTAGAAATTTCAATCATTTTTTGATATTTAGTCTGATCATTCGTTATATCGTGATTTTATCCTTGTTTATGTTTACATTTTTTGCCAAGTATTTATTCCGAATAAGGGTTGAGTGAAAGTGCTCTCACGTTATTGTTTCCGTTTAATTTTTTCAAATCTATAATTAAACTGCTAAATATTAGGCATGTATATATATATATATATATATATATATATATATATATATATATATATATATATATATATATATTATTTAATTCCAAAGAAGGGTTGAGCGAAAGTGCTCTCAGGTCATTGTTTCCGTTTATTTTCTTAAACTCTATAATTAAACTGCTAAATATTATGCCCTATATATATATATATATATATATATAGTAGTTTAAAAAGAATAAACGGAAACCATGACCTGAGAGCACTTTCACTCAACCCTTCTTCGGAATTAAATACTATATATATTATGTATGTGTGTGTGTGTGTGTGTGTGTGTGTGAGGTGAGAGAGAGAGAGAGAGAGAGAGAGAGAGAGAGAGAGAGAGAGAGAGAGGCGTTTGTAGAGTAATGATTATTGTCGTAGGAAAAGGGTACAGCGTACTGAGTTCAAAATCGAGACGAAGCAGTTCGAATTTTGCATAGCACTAATAACCTCGGGAAAAAAACATGCATCCTACGATTCTCTCACCAGGGCACCTTTGGTGGTGAAATGGTTAGTAAGCTAGACTGACAAACTTCTTGAGTGAGTTCAATTCTCATCAGGTGACTCATTCATACGGCCTTGTACCACATCTGAGCAAAGCGCTTAGTAAATTACTAATATCCTCTCTCCAGCTAAGGGGGATTAGTAGGGCAGACTGCGCTCAAAATCTTGCAATAGCAACCGGTTGAGAAGAAAAAGTCTCAAATTCAAACCATAAAACTCTGCTTCGCATCGTGCTCATGTGGAGGGGTTGATATATATCATCTAATCAAATTCGAATCAACCAACAAATTAAAATAAAATAACTTCAATACTTAAGCGATGAAGCATTTTGATTTTTAATAAATATCGAAAAATTTGAATTAACTGAGTTGTTATGTTCTGTAGCATTTTCTCTCTTACCATTGATCGCTTCACGCCGCCATCTTATGACTCTAAACATCTTCCTGTTTGGTTGGTTTGATTGGGTTTCTTTGTTTAATGGCATATCAACCTTTGTAGGTTATTTAATGCCAAAGCCATTCTCATAGAAGAACAGTAGTTGTATTATTTAGCCCATAGCTGGGAGGATAAGGGGGTTCATACCTTTCCTAAGGGTATTTGCCCGAAAGTTAACGTAATAGCGTGACTGGAGTACGAACTCGCGTTCTACGATTCCGCAGTCCATCGCTTTAACCATTACACCACGAGGACAGCCCGCATCTTCCTGTTTGTTAAACGTTCTTTGCAAAGATGAAAAATATCTTCTTTTGTGCTCATTATTTATTTAATTCATATATATCACTCAGTTCAGGAATCTGGGCAGCTAGTCAAACCAAAGATAGAAATTGACCTACCGATTCTTCTACCGTTTCTCAGCTGACAAATTAAATTTACAATCTAACTTGTAAAATTCTCCCATTTTAGCCATTTCACTTTAAAAAGCTTTTAACTATCAATAACTGATTTGAAACCTCAGTTTCTGCTTATGGGACAATCCCATTTAAATCTTTTTAAGCTATCAAGTCAACACGCCAAATGATAGATTCAACCAGTATATTTAACAACTAGAGTCAGGGAATATTTTTTCTAAATGTTTAGTCAGCAAAAAAGAGAAAAGTGGACTAATCTTTATCCAAGAATAAGGATACAGACATGCAAATTATTTTTCCATTTTCAAAGAAGTCAGCATTATATTTTAATTATTTCTTTTTGTTTTTAAAACGTTTGGCTTATTCTAATGTTTATAAATTTCAAGAACATTCATAAATCAAAACTGTTTCCAAATCAATCAGTGTCTTCAGTTCCCTCGATCAAGTAACATTTTATTTTGTACATCTCCAAATTTTATCCAAAACAAAACAAAACAAAAAGAGTAGCGTCCTAGAACAATAGAGTCTGTGTAATATAATGAGAGTTCAGAAAATTTTTCTGAGTGTTTCTCTTTATAGAACGTGACCCTTTGTATTAACGTTGTAAGGGATATTCTTGTAATCCGTCAGTGATATTTGACGAATAGAATTTGGATCTGATGTTCCCATCTGCCGACAAGACTTAAACATTTTGCTGGGCAGCGATAATGTTCTTGCATTCACCTTAAATCAGACGGTTTTCATCATTTCATGAAGTGAAATTCACTTATTTGTTTGTGATTCAAGTATTTTGTCTAGCACATTATTTTTATTCTATCGATACCACACACAGAGAGTCTCTCTCTCTCTCTCTCTCTCTCTCTCTATCAATCTATCTATCTCACCCTCTCTCTCTATCGGAGACCCACGCACGTACTTGCATGCGTGCGCGTGCACGCGCGCGCACACACACACACACATTCATATAAATATATATATATATATATATGAATAATATATATATAAAGAGAGTGAAAAGACGAAGTGTAATCTATCTGTTTATATATTTGTGTGTGAGTGTATATATTTATATGAGTTTGTATATATATATATATATATATGTGCGTGTGCTGTGTGTGTGTATGCGTGTGTGTGTGTGTGTATGCGTATATATATATATATATATATAATATATATATATATATGAGTGTGTGTGTGTGTGTATGTGTGTGTTCACATGTACATAAAGAGATAATTTCAATATATTTATCTCTAATTATTGGAGGAAACATATGAAACTCTAAGCTCAAGAAAAACATAAATATAGAATTTCACTTTTTAAACGTGTTCACCTGTCGTAGGATTGATATTTATCATGCAACTCAATAAATTACATTTCCCTGTCTGCTTGGGCACCGATTTATGCACCGACTGAACCTCTGCAGAGGGGTTAGACCCCCACTAATGAGTGTTCTGGATATGATACTGAATAATCTGATTGTGAGGTTCTAGTGATGCTGGGGCTTTGGGTAATGCTGAGCACCCCTTTATTGGCATTGCTCCCAGGTCCACTCTGGCCCGGAAAGGTAGCGCCTGATAGGGCCCTATTTATGGATTAAATAGAACTAACGGCATACTTATGCTAAACTGAATTGTTTGAATTAGAACTGTTTTACTTAACTGAATAGCTTGGAATAGAAATATTTTTTGACAAACTGTACTTAGATTTAATCTGCGTGCTTATGCTAAACTGAATTGTTTCAAATGGAACTATTTCTGACATTGAAACTGTACTTAAAATAAACTGAATTGTTCAATATAGAACTGTTTTGACATTTAACTATGTGTAAACAAAATCTGTACTTATACAACGCTGAATTAGCAGAATTAGAACTGAATTATTTTAAGAAGAACTATTTGGATAAAAATGGATTTGGGTTTAGATAATGTAAAAAGGTTGATATGCCGTAAAACCCAATCAACCAACAAACCAATCATAAAATTGCAAATACGAAAAAGACATTATTGTTCAGAGGATTATTTTATTTGTAGTTGAATAATTTGCCAAGCTTAAGCGTTTCAGTTTTTTGAACATTAAACCATCATCAGGGTGTTTGAATATGCGAAGTTGTTCCATCGGATTTTTATTTAAATTAAATTTTCATATATGTTAAATGAAGGGAAAAGATTATGTTTTAAGTATTCTATTTTCGTTAGTGGCGTTCTGTTTCAAAACTGAGTGATATTAATAGTTTTTAAAATTCATTGCAGAAACGTAACATTTCCCGAAAAAAATTATAACATATCTATCTATCTATCTATCTATCTATCTAGATAGATAGATAGATAGATAGATATGAACGAGCGTGTTTTACTCAAAAATAATTACAAATGGACGAAAGATGGATATGTTACTAAGAGCCTAAGCCGAAAAGAATGTCCATGGTGTTGAAAGACACTGACTCGTCAGCAAAGAAAATTCGCTACGCAGCTGTCTATAAAAATATCACGCGGATAGTTTTTTTTTTTTTAAATGAAAGGACCTACTACAATTGGTTTCCATTAAACTATAAATAATGTCTCCTTTTAGCTACTTCTTTGGCAAAATTAACCATATTTAATGACTGACCCATGTATATATATATATATATATATATATATATATATAGTATATATGATCTGTAAAATATCTTGTAAACTATTAATCTATAAGTGATACTTTTTTCTTTGAGACAGAGAGAGAGAGAGAGAGAGAGAGAGAGAGAGAGAGAGAGAGAGAGAGAGAGAGAGAGAGAGAGAAATCTGCACTTGACAGTTTGGGACATATAAAGAACAAACTACCGCTGAAATCAGCCCATTATATTTTAACAAGCAGTAAAGTCCAATGCCAAGCAGTTATTTTGGGATCTCATGTGACCAAACCGATTATTTTTCTGATTTGTTTCCATGATTGTTTTTTTTCTAATTCGGTGAAGAAATGAAAACAATCTTTTTTCTTTAGCTTTTTTTTTTAATTAAGGAGACAGTCATTTTTAGATGGTCTATAAATTCTAATCATAACAAAACTTATCAATCTCCTAAAAAAAGCTACGATTGCAGTAATTATAAGAATAGAATTAATAGTAATAATTACAATTATTTGCCCTGCTCTGTTTTCGTAATACATGAATAAAAGAATGGATATATTTTCTAATTCAGATTTGGTATCTGAATGGATTTGGGGTTATGGCTTTTTTCTTCTACTTTTATATCAGTCAAAAAACAACCAAAAAATCCCTCAACCATCGGGAGACATTGGAATCTAGGCGTATAATCAGGTTATATTCTTCTCTGAATACAAATAATTGATAGAAGAGTAAATGTCAACGGAAATCGAACTGGAGGATATGCAAATAAAATATTTAAAGCACATTTGTGCAACCATTATGTGTTGGTCGACGTATTAAATTACTAGTAAGGTAGGAGGCTTAAAGTTACAGGACACATGAAATATCCGTGGAAATCACTAGATAGTCTTAATCTCTGAAGTTGATATAGCGGATATATTTATTCTTACCTGATGGTTCAGGATTTTGTTTGGTAAAAAAATTATAAAGTTACCTTGAACATGTAGATATCAAGTAGATATTTTAAAACAAAAAGCCATAAAGATTTTCGGTAAATTTTAAATTATAAAATGGCTTGTCATTCTCAGTGATATCATCTGCAGTCAAAATTACAATGTGCAAATTTCATCGCATTTAAGATAATAACTTTAATCGGAGATCAAGAAAAAAAAAACATATATTCTCAATAAACGAGTACTTTCAAGACTTGTGGCATTTTTTCCCTGTCAAGATCGTCTGGGTTCAAATTTCTCCAGTTTATTTCGGTAATTCTCATTAGCATCGTCGATTGCGTCGATTCTTTGCTCAAAGGATTGAATACAGATAAAACAGGTATAGTTAAACGTGCCAAAATTTGCAAAAGACTCTTTGTTTTCCATCAGTCAAGCACACATTAGCTGTATAAAATTAGAGCGTCTAACAAAAAAAAAAAAAGAAGCAAAACAGACCCTCTTTATTTCATCTTTTTAAATCTCATCCATAAGAAAGATTATTCAAATCAGTTTTCAGCCGAAACCAAATCTTACACAGCCACAATCGGAGAGACATACATACGAGATTTCGTTCATAATTATCCTGTGGGCTGTTTTCTACACCATTTTTACCAGCTAACTTACATTTGCGCAGTTAAACCTCTTCGTTGCTCTGATGCAACATCCTATATTTTATGCATCAAATTCGTTGAACTTATCCTCTTCCTCTTTCTAAGATTTAAATTTAAAATCTGTATTTCTTATGATAGACAATAAGATATAAACTTGTATATTAGCTAGACATCTCTTTCTCACAAGGTAAGATTTTATACTGACGTTAGGAATTACGCGTACATATCTAAATGAGGATCTCCCAACTTTATTCAGAAATACATAGTTAAAAAGTATTTGATTCTATATCTGAAAACTGCTTAATTTGTGCTTTTAAATCTTTGTTTTCTATTCATTTCTAGTTTCTTAATATACTTTGTTAATATTATGACATATGTCAGAACTGGAAATATTTGTATGTCACATGATGTATCTCTTGTGTTACATCTGTTTTGAGAAACATTTAAATTAAATGTTTGATTACGTACCGTATATAATTCATGACAAGTCAATCACGGGCATATGTATGAACCTTTGATTTGCGGCAAAGAAAACATTATTTTATGACAGTCTTTATAAATAAATCGCCTCTAGTTTTTCATTCTACCCTATTTTTTTCCTGAAATATGTCTAATTAAATGGTAAACGTTTTTCATTGAAAAAATTAGATTTACATTCGGAATGTAATTCAGTTTAACCAAATATAAGCTGTGTATTGACCAATCCATAATTTGTTCCCCGGAAAAGTTAGTTTTACAAAAACATCTTAGAAAAAATTTATACTATAATTAAGATACGTGAAACCGTCATGGCTCATTTATTTGATAGTTTTGCTGTTTTTCCATCGCCACAATTAAGGTCATGTGCGAAATGGACATCAAATGTTCTTAACGATAGAACATAGGAATCTCGAAATTTGAAAACACGTAACGACTTCTTGTTCAGGTACGAAACCTATTTATTAACTTTGAGTTCAAGGTTTCGATATAAGGAGGAGAGACACAATCTTCTATGCTGTCTTATTCATTTGGCCCCCATCTCGAGCAGCCCCCATAGGGTGCAAGTTCGCCTACTTCGGCGAGCTCCAAAAGTCGATCCTCCTCGTTTGGCGTCTAGTACTCAACTCTCAACTTTCTTCCAATTCTCCACGAACCTCTGCGCGCTTCCGGTGCGTGACATCACACGCACTCCGTCACCCGTTTCGTCTTGGACTATTGTGACATCTGAGTGACACCTTCGTCTGCCCGCGTGCACCCGCGTTAACATCTGCATCAATATTTGCACCTAAATAACCCATGTGCTGAGCCGAAAGGTTCTCAGCCTAACTAAACCCAAAGGCATAAACCGAAATCCCTTGGCCATTACGTTACACTGTTTCTACATGTAAATATTAATACATATATATTGTCAGTTAATATATTTGAAAACTTGGCAAATTTTTGTCTCTCGAAACGAAAAGTTTATTTTAGAATGATAACAATCTATTTTATTTTCTCTCTCTCTCTCTCTCTCTCTCTCTCTCTCTCTCTCTCTCACACACACACACACACACACTCACACACACACACACACTTTCCCTCTGTTTATCTGAATGTAAGTCAATTATTAGTGCATAAAAGGGTCATCTATGTCAATCAAATGTTTTTGATCTACCGCTTTTGGCTAAACCTTTAGTCATTATCAAGACCTGAACTATTTATACGAAAAAAGAAAACTTGTTCTTTTCATAAACTTTAAAAATCTAATCATCCATTGTCTGCAAATAAACATTATTCTTGCATGAACTATTTTAAAGATATTCTTCTCGTGTGGAGATGTCAAACTCTACATTTCAGTCATTTCTTTTCTAACGTTCTGTTAATGACTCATTCAGTAATTTACGGGTAGTTCTAAAAGCTGCCCATTTATTCGTTTAGTATGATTTTCAAGATTTACGATCCTTTCAGTTTCAAAACTATCCCTCGTATGCTTTTCCTTTTTATTATTTTGGTAAGGGAAGTTTCATCATTCCCAACCAACTGCTTTCTCGATA